>JAUZSV010439186.1:0-17561 GCA_034780495.1 Parotocinclus cesarpintoi | reverse complement strand
GTGACTTTTTTTCTGTTTCTCACAATTTAACTGTAACTACAATAAAACTTACAGACCTCTTCATTCTTTGCAGGTGGGACAACTTATGAAATCTGCAGTGTATCAAATACTTATTTTCTTTACTGTATGCAGGACATCCATTCGGCAGCATTGTACTCATCCATACTGAGGCAATGGTTTCATTGGAATGTCTTTGCCAGATTGGAATAATTCCCTGGCTTGCTGAATTGCCAGGTTCATTACCAATTAAGCATTTATCCACAGGATCTACAGGCCCATCTGCAAAATGCAGGAAAATGGGCTGCAGGATATCATACAGAACCTGTATTTCACTATATTAAAATCACTTACAAATATCATCACTACATTCACACACATAAGTTTTAATTCCAACAACTAATTGCTGGTAAGATATTTTTTGTCAGTAAGTATAATAAAACGAATTTGAGACACAGGCTGCTGCAGGTATTGTATTTCCACAAAGACCAGGAATACTAATGATTGCTAACGGCAAATCGTCATAAGAGCATAATTATAAATGTAACAATAAACACTTCTGACTGATTACGTCCCATATCCATGTTTATTAATTTAAAGTTTGGATATACAGTTCTGCAATATGAAGGACCACCCCTCAGAGGACAAAAACAGCAAAGCAGATTTGTCATTGGCTGTCAGTGTAAATCAGCATACACATCTAATTCACCAAAGCTTGTAATAAGTTTATTGTGAAATGTATTAATGCTGAAAGTGTGAAACTGTTGATTATAGTAAATTCCATTGCAATTACTGTAGTTAATTTTGCTGACAATTTGCATACAGACAGACATTTACACATACTAAAAAAATTATGTAATGAGTGGGTGGTTGCAGAAGAAATTGAAAAAAACTGAAATTGAGAAAAAGAAGAATGTAAAAGAAAAACGTGAGAATGATCAGAAGAACAACTGCAAGCAAACATCTGCATTCATTTACTATCATTGATTTTGTGGTCTGTGGTTGGATAAGAAAACAAATAAAAATATGCACAGAAAAGACAAAGGAAGGGAGTAGAGAGAGATGAGAGGAGAGAGAGAGAGAGATGAGAGGAGAGCGAGAGAGAGAGAGAGAGAGAGAGAGAGAGAGAGAGAGATGTAGATAAATGATTTCCTACCATTTTATAAGAAATTATTCACAATCTCCTCTCAAATGACACATCCCCACAATACACACACATGCACATTTACTAAACCACAGATTCTCCCAAGCTGGCACCTATTTGCCACTCTAAAAACTGGAGGAGAGGGCCATGACACATGAACCCAGCTGTCAGCATTGAATGCCATTGAGCATTAGTAGCTAAATGTTTGAGGTATTTATTTCATTTTACACTGAAATACTGGGTTTTTATCCCTCTACTTTGATTATAAGAGTTTATCACAGACATCTGTTTAAATATAAAATAAGCATGCATGCATATTTTCAGTTAGCAGCAGTCTGTGTTGATCAAGATTTACTTTATGTAGAGGCGACAGCCTTGGCAGTTTATGCAATATTACTTTATACAGGGTGGCTGGTCCTAACTCTGCATAACTGAGGAAACCAAAATTGTTCCCAAAATTATATAGAAACAAATGTGTAACGTAAATGCCAAATTCTAGCTGATTAATAATCGAAGGCCACTGATTTCACAGTAAAACAATTTAAATTGGGCATCTATTATGATCTATTTGGATGACAGAGCATATGGGCTTAGTTATGTGCATATACTCACTCTCTTCTTGTGCCTCGGTTGCTCTCCCTCTTTCTTCCCCACCATATGGTAAGCATTGGACTGAGGGCACAAGAGAGAGAGAGTAAAGCATAGTGCTGAATTTGGCTTTGTATTGTGTCTAGGGAGAGAGGAAGTTTAGAATATATATCATTGTGAGGAATCAAGAAAAGATCTTTTAAGTTTTAGATTGTGATGATGCACAAGGAAACCTTTTTTTAATTTTTTAGAATGTATTTGGTTGTGTGTTTTCTTTTTACAGATTGGAAAAATAAAGTCAAAGTATGCTCTTAAGGATAGGTAGTGGTTTGATGTAGGATTAGCTACAATAATATTATATCATTGGAAAGCCCCCACAGTGACAGATAGAAAAGAACATATGTTTAACCATACAAAGTGTGTGTGTATGTGTGCGTGCGTGTGTGTTTGTTTGTGTTCTACCAGTCCTTGAAAACACGAATTTTGTGAAAACACCACATTTTAATTAAAAATCAAAAGAGCCAAAATATTTGCATTGTTACTGAGGTTAGTTAATAGGTATATATGCACAATTAATTAGCTACATTAATCATTGTGTCAATGAAAAGAGTGTGTGCATCACTCAGACGTTTAGACTGTGGTAGCTATGTATTGTATTTAGTATAAGAATGATGCTTTCCTTCTGCTTATCTAACATGATGGACTGTCCCTTAGTTTTGCCAATGAAGAGGAAATTGGAATGAGCTTTGTGGAATGTCTAAAATTGTTTTGCCATACACATACACAAGAGTATTTTTCATGCTATATAAGGTCTGACTTTACAGTGTTACTGCTGCACTGTGTACACTCACTGGCCAGGACAGAGCCATGAATTCTTATACCTGCTCACCTCAATGGCCAGTTTGAGTGCATTGAGTCTGGGCTTTATTCGTCCTGGGTCTGTACTCAGTCACTGTTCTCAGGTTTATTCCTACAATGCACTAGGGCCAGGTAGCGTCCAGTGCCACATTCCAGTATTTTACACGCCAAGCCACCTCAGTACGTCATTACGATACTACTTTTTGGGGTACTTACACAGCACAAATGACTTTATGGTTGTATTTAATCTGTTTTTTTCAATGATTTTGGGCACCCAAAATTACTGATTATGCAACACAGTTTTTTTGGGCTACTTGTTTAAAAATATTTTGATAGAGGCCTAATCATATGCTTGCTCCATGTTCAGAACAGCAGGGTACAGAGTCTACTCTCAATGATAAATCATTCCAACTCATCATCTTCCTTGTCCATGACTTACAACCCATTCACTGGCCTTCTTGTTGTTTGTGTTGTTGCTACATTTCTCATTTCAATTTCAAAACGAAGGACTCAGCCAGTTCCTATACAATTGCATCCTGTATTCCAATTATCTACATGCCAACTTCCTGTCAAACAAACTGCAATCAGTACAGGTGGTCAGGCAATTCTCATCCACGCTCACCATCAGCACTAAAACCCCCTCCCTAATTTGTGTCCTGAGCACTCTGCTTTAACTACTATTACTACAACTGCATGTCCACTTCCAATTCTACCACCACTGTCAAGCTGACAAAACAGATGTGGTGGATCTGACCTCTGCTGGTGATGAGATGGCCTATCAGAAGGAGATTACAAGCTGGTACCAGTACAACAACCTTCACCTGAATGTTATCATGAGAAAAGAGTTAGTAGTATAAATCAGATGAGGAGCTACTGCACACCTATGATGAAATGGATCCCAGTGGAGAGAGTGAACAGTCTCTGTTACCTTGGTGTACATATCTCGCAGGACCTGTCATGGACTTGTCACACCAACTTTCTGGTGAAACAGGCCAATCAGCATTTTTATCACCCTAGACAGGACTTTATGTTGCCCTCTACAGTGCTACAAATATTTACACCAACACCATACAGAGCATCCTGATGTGAAAGGTCACTGCTTGGTTTGGGAACATAACCAAGGATATAGACAGGCTCTCCAGGGGGGCATGATAAGCAAAGTGGATCAAATGAACTGAGCTCCCTGCAGCAAGATCTTAACTATTATAACAGTGGACTCTTCTCTCTTTTATGATCAGGGACGTGTTTCTGATCCCTGTAGGCATACACAGAGTGAACGAACTACACTCATTACATGACATCCAGGCCATCAACCATTACAAAATCTAGCACACACCCTTATCAGGGCCAGGTCTATTACATAAATATCTCTCAGAACTGCCTAATTACCTTACTATATCACAGCAAATTCCCATTTGCACACTTGTACATTTTCGCATGCACAATTTGCACACAAAGCAGAGATACCCAGTTCATATTCCTTTATTTCTGTATTTCTTTCTAAATTTGCTTATTTGGCACTGAACTGCAGTTAATTAAACTGAATTGAATTAAAAGTATAAAAGTAGAGACAGAGAGAGATTCTAATGTACTTTGCTTTTGTCCCACAATTTAGTTACTTTTTGTGCTGCAGTCTCAGTTCTTTCCTCTGCTGAACTTTGGCTTAGTAAACAATACAGGTCAAATGCAAAATACACAGAATGAATGAGACTTGTAAATGCAATTTTTAAAACCTGTATGAAACTCTTTAACTCTGCTCTGGTTAAAGGTCCAGATCCATAGTTATTCGAAGAAACGCTGGGCACAATCAGGAAAATACCCTGGACTCACCTCACAGCTCCAGAGATCCTGGTATAATTACCAATCTGGACTCCACCTGTGGGGAGTTTGCATATTCTCTCCAGGCCCACACTCCTGTTTCCTCTCATATTCCAAAGGCATGTGTTAGGTCAATTTGTATCTCTGACATATCCAAGTCTGTGTATGTGCCCGGCCATAGATTGGTGCCATGTCTAGGGTTGAGTCCAGCCTTTTGTGATGTCACCACATAGTCCATTGCTGCTCATGACCCTTAAATGGCTTAAGCAAAAAGAAAAAGAATATGAAAATGAATGGGACTGGATACATTAATTTTATATTTATATAATATTTGCACAGTAGAGCAAACATTCTGTGTTAATTGGAAATGCAGCAAGACCATTTACTTTTTTTTAACTAAAGAATTATTTCATACGCATGATGTATTAAACTTTATCAACCAGCTTAGTTTTGAAGCCCATGTAGGAAGATAAAACCAAGCTGTCACGTTTTTTAAGACTCCTACACAAAAATCTCTTTCATCTTGATAGCTTTCCAATCCCTTTGGCAGATAAACTAAAAAATCATACATAGAACATGCAATTATTAATGAGCTAAGTGTGAATATATGTGCATGTTTTCAATAACATGCTCTAATAGGACTTGTGATAGATTTGTGCAGACATTTGTCCAGATATCTTATGATATCTTTACAATATTGTGTATTTGTGCAAGCAGTATTTATTAATGTCTGTCCTGTTTGCATTTTGAGAAGTGAAAAAAGTATTAATTAAATGACAATTCAAGCAGATATTAATTCTATGTGATGCAATTTTAATTTGCAGTTTCATTGAAAACACTATGCAGTTTAACACCACATGTGGTCACTACATGTCTTGTGTCTGTACTATACCTTGATAAGATTTTTTTTACTACCAGCATTTTCAGATGTTTCATGCAAACACCCTTAGTGGACAATGTTCTACTAAACATATATTTCTTTGTCCTTAAGACTAGACTTTGTTCTTTTTGTTATCATCCTAAGCATGCAGAAGTAAATCACCCTGATTCTTGAACAAAAACAGCTAACGGGCATTAGTGGTAACACTTTTCTTTTAATTTAATTTGTGACTTTCTTAGGATACTTAATTACTACTTAATTGCGTGTGCTGACGCGTACGCTTATTAAATTATATGTCCACATCTGTCCCCATCTCTTCCATATCTTACTAAAAACAAGTTGCACCATGTTTCCTTTATGCACATTCACATGTGCACAGAGGGTTTGGGTTCATATTGGCATGTGTTGTGTATGATAATTTGCAGCTTTGTCTTTTTCTTTCAGCTGTCTGTGTGTCTCTCCTGTGTCTCTGGAGTGCAGGTTGGAGGCTGAGCAAGAGGTGTAAGGTCATGAAACCTGACAAAAGGCTCGAGCCGATACAAAAGTCACAAAGTGTGTCTGTTTGGGAGGGGGGAAGACTCCTGCTATCTGAACAAAGGACCATCAGCATGCACCATTCCTCCCACCCACCCAGAGAAAAGATATGCTGGCATGCCCTCTCTCATAGGAGGTGGGTTAAACCACTGACAGCCATTCAAGTCTGTGCTAATGTGTGTGGGAGCACAAGTGTTTTATGTTGGGGTTGGGGGTTCGTTGAGGACAAAGACAGCAAGCTGAAAGTGTGCCTCGTTTTCTTTAAAAAATAGAATGATGGCTGCAATAATAGAAAGTGAGACTTTGGGGCATCTGAGACTTTGGGGCATGTTTGTCATCTTTAGAAAAGTCATGGAAACTTTTTTTCCATTTCAGACTTTTTTTTTACATTTGTTGGGCGTTGAAATGAAATGAGCATGTTTGTGATTTTTCCTTCATTCTTTACTGCTTGCTTCTCCTAAGCATTTAAACAAAGAAGCCAGGAGTGAGGCATCCATCTTAATCATGGGTTGTGCTCAAAAATAATGACCTGGCTGTAATGACTGATAACTGTAGCTCTCCTTCAGACTCACTCAACTCCATTAGCACTTTAGTTAGTAGTTTTACAAAATGGGATATGAAATACCTCCAGCTGGCATGTTTAATCACTGCTTTCTACTTACAGGTTTAATGCTGAGGCTATGAATGGCAAATAAGCTAGATACGCCTGCAGTGACCTGGTACAAGCATGCAAAAGCATTGTAATGTGTCAAATGAGATTTGCCTTAGCATGGCCCACATTTCTGTTCATGTGTACCTGCCATGGGATCATGCAGGACCACATAATTGCACACCTACACACAAGCACAACAAAGTTGTGTGAAGCTTTGCAAAGCTCAATGTATGGATTTTTTGTGTGTCTGGGCAAAAATCTTAGATCTAAATATACAGGCGAATCACAGAGAAGGCAACCATGTCCAACAAGGACACACACAGACACAAGCGAAGCTCCTTTGAAAAGAAACGAGGACAGCTGTCACCGGAATTTGACGCCTGGTTTCCTAACTATAAGCAGATTAGCCCCAAGGACAAAGTGAGATAGATACAGGGATGTATGGGCAAACATAAGCATGTGGGAGAAATGTAAGGTCAGTAATAAAAGTGCTATTTAATCTATATGCAGAAAGAGTGTTCATGTTAGTCAGACTGAGGAGACATCCACTTTCTCCCGTTATAGGCAATAAAGTACAGCCCCTTTTAAAAGTAAAAACACTCTCTGTTTTTTTAAGTTGTGTGTGTAAGTGTGTAGCTTTAATTGAGCCCATTAGCAGGTCTCTGCAGTAGAAGCTAAGGTTACTCTGCATTGCACAAAGAGCAGTTTTGTCCTAGCAGGCCCTACACTGCTGTACTTCATAATCAGTTTAAAATCACATTCAATGAAGAAATGTAATATTATCAGACATCACTAAAGAGAATTCCTACAGCGCATGATTTGCAAGGAACTTTGCAGTACCATGGCTGTTTCTTGGCTTCTCTTGTTATACTGGCCATTGTGTAACAGACAAACATAGTCAAAATGTCAAATATTTTTCAAGCTTCAGTACGCATATTTAATCTTAAGTCTTGACTACCTACCTAAATAAACTCTGAATAGAATCGATGAAGTGTCATACATATACTGCTCATGAAAATTATGGAAATATCCCTTAAGTTTTGTGAGAAGTGTATATTTTCATGCTGGCAAAAATAGTTTTGCTACATTGACCCCGGACGTAGTACTTTGTATTATAACAAAGTAAGCACCAAATGGAAATAGCACAACTTTTAGCTGCGAGCAGACCTATTTTATATACAATTTTCTATATGACTATACATGTATCCATCAAAAGTATCAGCATGTCACAACTATATTTTTACCTAAACCCCTGCACAAAAACATGCAATGCTGAGCCATTTCTGCTCTTTTGAAGTCTCAGCAATTGATGGGTTTGGCATTGTCAAAGATCAAACTGATATGATTTGATGAATGTTTTTTCCCTATTTTGTAACAGAGAAGTAGCACAACTGTCTTTTAATACAGTGTTTATGTTTGGCAAGTTAGCTAGCTCGCTAGAAACCAATATACAAAACTTTAATTATAGGACTTGATTTACATATAGCTTAAGGTAGTGCACAAAGCAAGGCACCTAAAGAAGATTTTGGGGAGGACATTTACTTTCTCAGCTTAAATGTTAAGTAACAGCTAATATGTTTCTGAGCTGTCATATAAAGTATTACAGTAAATGAATACATTAGAACATAGTAAAAAGTACTATGCTAACATTGTTATGCATGAAACAGCTTATGAGGAGTTAATAATTAGTTGAAATAATAACACTTTATCTAGGATATTTTAGGGTTAGGATTATATCTAGGACTTTTATTAATAAAATATAAAGGGAACAAATAAATGATTGGTCAGTAGAACTAAGCTTTGCATACATTATGTAATACTTATAAATAAGCTAGGACATATTTATATACAAAGAGTTGCAAGCTTTTTAAGTGAGGAATTGGGGGAAAAGTAGATAAAATATGGAGGGGATTCAAGCACAGCTAATTTTGTGAAAGTTTATACCTCGCTCTTAAGAATTTCCACTGTAATATGTCTGACAGTGGGAATTTTGCACAAGCTGATCAGACTCCCCACTGAAAGCCTGCACACATCTGCCAAGCCAAACAGAAGGAGGGAGGGAATGAGGAACAGAGGGTGAACCTAAATAGTGTGCATGAAGTGAGAACCCCCAATTCCTACATATATATACCCTCACACATGCCAGAGTCAAAGCTGCCCCCCCATAATCGCGTGTGTGTGTGTGAATGTGTCTTTGTGTTCTTGAGAAAAGAAGTGTGTCAGTGAGTCATGGAGGAACAATAAGCTGCTTGGCTTTGTGGAGTGTGTTGGAGATTGCTGCTGTGCTAATGATAGAGTTCAGAAGTGTAGTTAAGGAAGAGAGTAAAGGCTCATTCAAGTGAGCAACTGGGACACATGAGAGAAAATAATAAGAAAAGGAAAAAGAATGATACCTCAATTAACTCATATAAAAAAACAAATCCATGTACACATTGTGCATATAGTCACTAAATGTTTTACTAGTAAAAAAAGTGTTTAAAAGCACAGACAATGTGGGTTGTTTCAGATCACCAGAGTGAGTTTGTATGTGAAAGCGATCCATCTAAAATAGCAGATGTTGGATGAATACAGATGACGGCGTAAGTTCAGAAATAGGAACATTGTCCCTTTTATATTTATTCTTAAGAAAATGTGGATCTGGAACTTATCCCAGAAATACTGACAGGGAATACCCCTCGGTTCCAGGCCACCCATCTGTTGCAGGGTACTATGCATACATATCTAGAGCTGATTATGCATGCAGCATATTTTGGCTATTTGTGCTGCATGTATTTCTTCTGAAAAGGCAGCTGAAGGTGTGTTTCATGCTCAAGCATGAATAGTGTTGACCCTACATGCGTACCGTGCCAAGTCCAACTGAATCGATTGTAAGCACAAGCGAAGCCTGCATTATGGGTGTCAAACAAGATTCTGCATGCTATAGATTGACTAGCATGAGTACATTTCAAATAGCCACAGTTGGAACATGGGGAGTGAAAGGCAAATTCTACACAGCCAAGAAAAGAAGATGATAATTAAATTATTACCAAAGAGCCTAAGCAGGCAAGAAAACAAACAAACAAGCAAATGGCGGTAGTGGACGAAGAGAATGTTTCAGTTAAAATTAGTAAAAAGCTGCACTGGGTAAAAAATGAAAAATACATAGAAGATATGTGAATATGAATGAGACAAGGGAGGGACAAAATATGAAAGGAGAGGACAAGCAATATGAGAAGATGTTAGGAAAGTGCAGAAGAGTGCAGTAGAGGAAGAAGAATTAGAAGATTAAAAAAGGAATATGAGACAGCAATATGTATGCAATATGATAAGCAGCAGTGCATGTCAGATCAAAACCAGGAACAAAAAGAGAAACAAAGTGAGCAAGAAAAGAAGAATGATGTCCCGGGTAGTATATATGCTACACAGTGCATATCTGACATCAGATAGGAGCGGGCTGAAGCCATACAGGCTGGAGTAACATATTATGCGGCTGTGAAAACAAGAGATCGCGTGACGAGGCAGCAGCTGGTAGACGAACGTGAATCTCGCTCACAAACAAGCAACGGCGCATGCACACACAATCCTCAGTTTTATTCTCAAGGACCAAATTCCACAAGAAAATGTCTGACTCTACTGCTGCGTTCAGGAGCTAGATATTTCCAAAGCTGTTATACCGCTACATATTCTGCTGGTTTCCTAAATTAAAAGGCAAAAGTCCTTGTAGGCAAATGTATTTATATAGCAGTTTTTACAATGGAGCAATGTCTCAAAGCAGCTTTACAATATTTTATTATCTTAAAAGGCCAATCCCAAACTGAGCAAGACTGTGGCAAAGAAAAAAACTCCCTGAATGTAGAAAGAATAAATCTTGGGAGGACCAAGACCCAAAAAGTGACCCATCCTCCTTGGGTGGGTAATAATAATAATAATAATAATAATAATAATAATAATAATAATAATAATAATAATAACTACAGTACACGTCACAATTTGCGATGGATGTGTTGGAACAAATATTGATCCCCATCGTAAAACAGAAGTAGCTACCTATCTACACTTCTCACATGGGTATATTTAATTATATAACATTTCATTTTGGAGTATTCCACAATTTTTGTGAGCATTATATTTGTCTCTATATACTGAATGGTCTGGAAATAATTATCCAGCACACACTATACAGTACACACATACAGCCCCTAGGAATTTGAATGCATTAACTTGCAAGAGGCACTCAAAGGCCCCTTAATGAGCAGCACACTTTAGACACAAAGCACAGGGGACTGAGGAGACAAAAGGCAGGGAGGCATAGTCTCATGCACATACACACTTTCTCTGTCAAACTCTCATATTGTCAAAACTCTCATATGGCAGAAAGACATGTAATCAACAAAAACAGAGACTTCTCTTCAAACACACACACACACACACACACACACACACACACACACACACACACACACACACACACACACCAGACACACACTGGGCAAATAATAGGACAGAGTCAAGTGTGAATCCTAACTCAGATGAAAGGCAACATCAATTATATGTTATATGTAAGAAGAAAATTAATAAATAAAAAAATAATTTTTAAATATTTTAAAAGGTTTAAACAGGTGTTTTATGAGTCTAGATTTAATTGGGAGGGTCTCTAATTATTTTTAGTTACTTTTCCTGAACAGTTTGAGGCTATATGAGGTGCTTACACACATACACACACACACACACACACACACACATATACACAGATAGGGTGGAAGAGAGCACACGAGAGAGAAAGAGAGAGAGAGAGAGAGAGAGAGAGAGAGATTGAGATTGTATTGTGGGGCCTTTCAATTTAATTTAAACTGGCCAGCCAAACGAAGTTGCACACTCTAATATTTAATTAAACAGCCTTTAGCTTTTCTTTCATTGTAAATTCTTCATGATATTGTTTTGAGAACATTATGCAGTGTCACAGCATTTATTTGTATCCAGAGTTGCATTGTTTTTTTTCTTTCACGATTTTGGCATTGTAGTCCTGAAATATGCTTGTGCCATAATGGAAGAAAAAAAAAATCAGTGTATGGGATACCCTGTCTATATAGTTCAGAAACCCCAAGGATCCATGATACATGTTCATTTTATTGCCAAATAGCAAATATCTGACCATGAAGCAATACCAGACGTTAACAATCTTTTCCATGATAAATGGTTGCGTGTTGCAGCATGGCTGTTTATGAAATAAGAAGCTAATCACTGAATCAATTGGGGTTAAACATTGTTCTCTAAAACATAAAGAGTATTTTTCCAAGCAATTTGGAAATTGCTTTTTTTCTGGTGCTCCTGGTAGTTCTCTGATACTACTTTGGTTTCAGAGGTTGGAAGGTAGATCACTGAGAAAAAAAGCAGCTGGAGGAAATATTGGATGAGACTGATCCGAAAACACGAGTGGTAACCGAGTACCAAAAGCTATGCCTGCTTGGCTTGTCCAGATGGAGCCAACAAGAGTTGGAAGGAGGCCTGTGCAAAATGACTAGCAAACATAATTCTTCCTTGACATTGTGATGATGAAAATGTGCAGCAGCCATTTGAATGGAACCCCAAGAAACCTTGAAAATGCTGATCTGATAATGGCAGCTAAACGTACCTAAAACACTACGATGTCAGTGGTCCATGAGCATGCTATGCGAATCAGTTAAAGTTAGTGGTACAACATTATGGCTGAGCAGTTGACTTTCCAACCAAAAGGAAAAGCACTCCAAATTCTCCTAGATCTATCAGCATTGTAACAAGGTAATCTCAGCACACTTCGAATAGAGACAGCAGATTTGTAAATGGTGATGTAAGAAGGGTTAGAGCATTGTCACAGAGAAGCTGAGCTGATCTACTGTACCTGTACTTCCCTCTATTCTCAATACTGTGGCTTTGTAATGTAATTTAAATTAGAGTGATGTGTTTTCAATCAATTAGATGCCATTCAGGTGTTTGAGGGTGCCCCATATTTAAATGGGGAGAAAGGATGTTTTTGGAAGTTAAACTTTCAGAAAAACACCAGAAAAAAATATTTGTTGATGCTTATCTGGCAGGAAAGGATTAAAAAACATCTCACATGAATTTGGACTTCAATCCTCAAACAGACAGATTATCTACATTTGAAGGAAACTCAAGACATTGTTATCCTTCTCAGGAGTAGTAGACTAACAAAAATCACTCCGCGGGAAATGTGCGCAATAGTCCACAAGGTCACATAGGAAACCAGTGTAATTTCTAAAAAGCTAAAATGTTGTACAAAAACTCTGAGGACATAAAGTATTTGGTCACACTGGCTAATGTTAATGTTCATGAGTTAATCATCAGGAGAACACTGAACAAAAATTGTGTTCATTGTATGATTGCATGGGCAAGGCCACTGATCTCCAGAATCTTCTTGACAGTCTGCAGGTTGCTAAAAATCATCTGGACTAGCCAGAAGGCTACTGAAAAAAGTAGTGGTAGTACTGTGGTTTGTGCCTGTTTATATGGGCCGCAATGGCTTGTCATCATTGCTGGAACAATAAGTCCCTTAATTCTGAATTTCAAGAGAATTTGAGTCATGCAGCAAAACAACAACCCTAAGCACAAAAGTACCAAAAAGTGGTTAAAGAAGAATAAAGTTTTGTGTAGGAGCACGGAGAGCTTTATTGTTTGGGTGATAAGCTGTCTCAGTTCAGTATATCTCATTCTGAATATCTCTACCACATAGTGACCTACTCTATCTTACACTGCAGGAAATAGTTCAGCATGGAAATTAACTGCAAGAAATGCTGATACAAATTCAATTATTACAAGGGAGTCTAGTCAAACGTAGATCTGTACATTCATAATTAATCTTTGTCTACAGTCAATCTGCTTATACAATATTCAAAACAATATTTAAAGAGACACTTTGAGAAAAAACAGATCTAAATGGGGAAAAGTCACGATATGATAGGACTGGGTAAAGTGTTAGGAATGGAAGCATGTCACATTGTTTGATGAAAATTAAAAATATCATTCGACCAAAGGTAGAAGACAAAGACACCCTGTAGATTAACGTTTTTTAAAAATTATGCAACTGGCAAATTAATTTACCTAAAATTCCCAACTACAGGACTACAGGTCATTTTGTAGGGCTCTGGTAATGCTCACCCTGTTCCTTTTTTTACAAAGGAGCAACCCCTGTTGAGGGGTTTAGGACCTTCTACGGCCTTGTCCAGCTTTCCTAAAGTAACTCTCTCCAGGAATCTGCTCAATTCTCTTGTTTGTGGACAGAGCAATACTTTTGGCAGGGTCCATAACCAACTGCAAAGCTAGGGAAACATCAGTTAGAAAAGAAAAGGAGGGCCAAAACATCAATAGCCTTCACTTTTTAAACAATTCTGATTTTGGGGGTCGTCTCACTGTTGCTCCTCTAGTGCATGTCGTTAATTTAATTAACCCCAAAAACAGCTGAAACTGATTAATAACACCCACCCCCCACACACACTATACCACAAGTTGAATGAAGTCGATGCTATATAGTGAGAAAAAGTGTTCCTGTAACTTTTTTAGCATTTTACCCAATTTAACATTTTACACTGTGAAATGAATATTTTTGGTTTAATATTAGGGAGCAAAAAACCCTATTAACATTTCTGCAGTATCAGTTCGTGTATTTACATACACAATAATAATAATAGTATCAATAAGTGCATTTGCACACAAATTAAATTACTGTAGGAAGTTTCCAAATTGTGCAAGTGGTCACGTAATTAGCTTTCTGTGAGTTATTATAGCGACAGCTGAACTACTGAACAGTACTGCTATTAGTTTAATGAAACTTTTAACTACTAACTGCATCAGGGTTTTCCCATTGACAGATTAAAGAAGAGCAAGCAAATTTCTATTCACACACTGTTTTATCACAAGATTTAATTTCATTCACTGCTGTGCTATGATAAATTTACCCAGAGAGATCTGGTCAACAGTTTATAGTCTGAAAAAAAAATACTATATGACCACAAACTTCAGATGAACAATTTATATCTTTCCTTCATGACATATGAAGGCAACTGAAACAGCTCATTTCCACTTTATGGGTATTATTGTATAACAAGCATAACAAAACAATTTTTTTATAACTTTAGATTGCAAAGTTTGCCTTATCTAACTGGACTTCATCAGGCACGTGCACAAGTCACACACAAAAGCCAGTGTATGGGTGCACACGTGCCATATGCAGGCAATAAATCCAACTTTCAAAATGGCAATGAAAAAAAGTAGTTGGATGAATAAAAATAAAGCACTGATGAGCAAGGATCCCATGGATGTTCATTGCCTTGCATGAATGAAAAGTAATGCTTATGAGAAGAGGGGGAAGGCAGAAGAAGAGTGTGCTGCTGTGAGGACTGTGTGACAGGGGAGAAGAGTGTGAGGCCCAAGTGGCAGATGCTCGCGTGCCTTTACAAATAACCCCAACCCCCACTGATGATCTGGACGAAGCATTCCGCTGTAAAGGCCCTCCTCCTGCCTCCGCAATACCCCCTCCAGTTTCCACACGTCCCCCTTTCACAGATTGGCTACGTCCCACCTGCCACGCTCTTTTGTGCCTCTGATCCCTCGTTTTCATTTAAATGCCAAAGTTTAACTCTCCCATGAAGAAGGAGGGGTGTCTTTAGAAGCACACACTCTCTAAAGGAAGCCATCTGACTGAACATATGACTGTACCAGATTTCCAAACCTGTGCACATGTTTTGCCCATTAGCCAGTTTATGCAGTGCTGTAAAACTATATACTTCAATTGGATTTGAGTACAGTCAAGGCTTGGACCAATTTAGGTCCTTAGTTAGCGAAGTAAAGATAATTTTTAGAATTCATCAACAGAAAACTTCAAGTGATTTTCCTTGATTTTGCTCTTTAATAAATAACTAATAATAACTATTAATTACATTAAAATGTAAAAGTTAAGTAATATTTAAACCAGTAAGGACATTGTGGGTGCACAATGTTGGACTCAGCAATTGCCCTAGTATGTGGGAAAGTGCCCTTAGGCCCTCCTGCCTAATGGCTGTGTCATCATATTAAATTGCAGATGGTTTTGATCCAAGCTGCACTGGCCTGCTTTGCTCCAGATGGCACTCACCCAAATGCAATGCAGCCTGTTATGTTAACTGATAGATTTAGATAATATTCAAAACCATCCTTCAGTGTTTACAACTTAGATAGCACACACAGGTTTGCATTTTCCACAAATGACAACTCATCCTTTAAAATGTTGTGTTTAAATATGATAAAACTTTTAATTTTCTTCTAGAATTGTCTCAGAATTGAAGATTCTTGAAAATAGAAACCTAGGAGGACATCTGACATTAGTCAATCTCATTTAATAAGTACACCAGGTTGCTAATTCGGCTGTAATAGACTTTGTGTCATAGATACGGAACTGCGACACAACACCCACATTGTTTTATTTTACATAAGTTTACACCAGCAGTGTAATATTTAGAACAATTGTTCATTTTGAATCACGTGTCAGTCCAACACTTGTGATATTTTTCTCTGTAAAGATTTTGCATGTTAGATAAAGGACTTAAGACACAAGACTACAGGCATCAGGTCGGGCAGATGTTCACCAACCTGACCCCATGAAGGAACTGCATTCATTGTTAAGGCTCTAGAGGGTTTCAGGCTGAATCCTTTTCATCACTGATTATCCATGCTCATAAAGACACATAGTATGTACATACTGGTTTAGTCCAACATATCCCAACATTTACAGCATACTATAAAACACACTGTAAAAAGGAACAGAGCAGTAATCTGTGTTTTTAAAGCAACAATTTCACTTAACTCAGGCTTCTTCGCTCATTGTCACCAAGCTCATAAAGTCACTTTATGACTTTGATTGTAAACAGCCTACTTTGAGTTTAACTACAATTACAGTGTAACCACAAACAAGTAAAGCCATCTAAATTAGGCAAACTTGTACAATTCATTAGAATGTCCTTCAAAACTCAAATAAAAACAGCTCACTGCTAACTCCAAATGCAAGTGACTAGCAGTCATGAGACCTATTATGTCAAATGCCAGCATATGTTGAATTTTTTACAACTGTGTTTTGGTCAACCACCTTTGCCAGCAAGATCAGAAAGACAATCTGCCTTCACCCAAACCATCACCAAACCATTAGTAACCAGCACAAACCAACTCGGGCCAACATGAAAAATAGATTTTTAGTTACTAAGCAACTAAACTTTCTTAGCTAAGCATACCAGCATCCTAAACACAACTGGTCTTTGCTGTTTGCTTTTTCTTTAGCGTTGATATGTTGGTTCTTTGTAGATACCTTTTTTCATTCTTTGTTCCTCTCAGTTTTTCCTTCTTGTGTTCGTGTACTTTCCACGGCGGAGGCCGAGTTTGGGGGCAGTGTGTGTATCTGGTGAGATTCGGGAGGTGGGGGTATGGGGGCGGATGGACGCATTGTGTCTGTACGTTTTATGTGCTTTTGAGAAGTGCAGTCTGAGCGCCGGAGTTGCAGACGGCGAGAGGGCGCGTGAGAGCGCACACACACTCCAACGCGCCTCCCACAGTCGCGCGCTCTCTGTCTCTCTCACACACGCTCACAAGGCACGCTCTGTGGAAGAAAGTGTGTGTGTGTGTGTATCACTATCCGACTACGGGCTTGCGGTGCTACCTCGTCTCTTCCAAAGAGAAGCTGAACCATCAGACGCGGCTCCCGTTTTACACTTCCTCGTGCGCGTTTTTTTCTACTTCGCGTTCATTGTTACTTTTGTTTTCAGTTCGAGACAGAGGTGACTTCAAGGGGATTATTATGCACCGTTTGTAAAAGGAATAACATTTTCCGATTACCCGCTATTGGATCTACGACTTTTTGAAAGCTTTGAGATGGAAATGCTGATGACGCGAAACTTGTTACTTATGCAACTTCTGTTGTTGGTGGCTGCGGAGGCAGCGCGAGACGCGCCCGGTAAGACTTTAAAGTATAAAGTTCTGGAGGAGCAGCGGGTTGGGACGGTAATCGGAAGGTTGAGGGAGGACGCAGCAGGGTCTTTGTCTCGGTTACCAGTTTCAGTGTCACACCGTTTTCGCGCTATGCATGCTGGAGGTAG
>JAUZSV010439076.1:0-17562 GCA_034780495.1 Parotocinclus cesarpintoi | reverse complement strand
GTGTGTGTGTGTGTGTGTGTGTGTGTGTGTGAGTGTGTGTGTGTGTGTGTGTGTAGCCGACACAACTCGCCAACTTTACCCAGGTGCAGAGTATACATTTTGAGGAGCAGGAAAAGAAGGGCATGCTGCAGTTGGTTGTGGCTGGAGCAGCAGAGGTACAGATGTTCTAATGCTGCCTATCTGTCAATTCTCCATTGTTTTCTGTTGATTAGTGTAATAAATCTGCTTGTGTGACGTGTGTTTAGCCTCTAACAGTGACAACACAATGTCTGAGCACAGCTGAGAATATGGCTGACCTTATCGATGGGTACTGCCGTCTTGTCAATGGCACCTCCTCATCGTTTATCATCCGGATGCAGAAAGGTACAAACACTAAAAATGTATTTATTTATCCTAATTCTATTTGTGCATAGTGGATGTGCATTCAGTTTAATACATGGTATCAATGCAGTATATCACAAAAGTGGGTACACCCCTCACATTATTGTAACAATTTTATTATATCTTCTCATGGGACAACACTGAAGATATGACACTTTGATACAATGTGAAGTAGTCAGTTTCGTATAACAGTGTAAATTTGCTATGCCCTCAAAATAACTCAACACACTGCCATTAATGTCTAAACCACTTGCAAAAAAAGTGACCTACAGTTAAATTAGGGAACCATTAATGCCAACTTGTACTGTGACATACCCTCCCTTTGGAAATTGTGCCTCAGGGTAGAATTCCAACATGATAATGACCCATAACACACCCCCAAGATGACCACTGCCTTGCTAAAGAAACTGGGGGTAAAGGTCAAGCATGACTCCAGACCTAATCCTATTAAGCATCTGTGGAGGAGCTCAAGGTCTCTAACATCCACCAGTTCTGTGGTGTCGCCATGGCAGTGTTAAGGCAGGCATGCAAAATAATACATACAAAATATTGATACTTTGGGCTAGTAGTTTGGCCATTTTCACTTAGGGGTGTACTCACTTGTATTACCAGCGGTTATGACGTTAATGGTTATGTTGTAATTTACACTGTTATACAAGCTGTACACTGACTACTTTACGTTGTACTTTACATAGATGTTACAGTGTAATATCTCCAGTGTTATCCCATTAAAAGGTGTAATAAAATATTTACAAAACTGTGAGGTGTGTGCTTACTTTTCTGAGATACTGTATGTGGAAATATTGCTGTCATGTAGAGTTATGTAATATGTATTATTTGCAACAATATATTGATTGTTGTTTAAAGGACGTGCAAGTTGACATTATTAAGTATATCACTTTGCAAAGAACAGCCAAAAACACGCCTTAAGAGTTTACATATTCACTGCATCATGTAGGAAATTCTACTGTGCATCCTCACTGAGTGCATACAGCTTGCACAATCCAATCTAGCATTCTACATAAAAGTCATGACTGAAGTTAGAATTAGAGTAACAACTGCACCAGGAGACGAAATACCGTTTTCTACGTGGTGTTTTTTTTACTCTGTATAGACAGCTGTTTCTCAGAAGATGGCAAATCTGCAAACTATGTCAGAAATCAGAAAAGACAGCTAAACAAATAACTTATTTTACCATCTGTGAACAAACAATCATGCAGAAAATTACGATTATGACAAACTTCAGCAGTATAAACGAGATAATGTACTAGCTCAAAAACCTCAGCAAAATCATTCCACAAAAGCCTTACAACAGATGGCAAGACATAATAAATGCTGTCACCAATTAAATCTCAAAAAAGACCATGCCAATTCTGGCCGTGGAAAAAGATGGGTTCAAACAACATTTGAATATTTTAGATCAAAGATATACATTGTTGAAATATCATCGAATTATCATTCCTGATAAAATCCCCAAAATATCAAGATTGTTTTGGTCATACACTCCTGATGTCATGCACACTTTAACAAAATCTTTTTGTCAAACAGAAGTAGAAAGGGCGTTGCCGTCTATCCCAAGGGCTCCAAAGTAAGTGATTAATATTGTTTTAAACATGTCATTATAAAGTTGGAGAGTTGTCATTTAGATATTAATGCAGTAGAATCTAAAAGCAGTAAAGGTACTCCTGTACAATGGGATTCAGATAATACACATAAATACGCATTCAACAAAAACAGCACATATAAACATATATACATATATGTTTAGGTTTAAGATAAATTCAACGAGAAAGTATCAGGGAATGTGTGCTTTGATTTTCACTAGCTTTTTTATGTGTAAGTCTTGTTACTTCACATCTGGATTATTGCAATTCTCTTCTTTTTGGTCTTCCAATGCCATCTTTCCATCATGTCACTCCTGTTTTGCATCAGCTGCACTGGCTCCCGGTTATGCAACGCATAGAGTACAACATTTTACTCCTTACTTTTAAAGCACTTCATAACCTCGCCCCTCCGTATATATTAGACCTTATTAATATCACCTCTCACTCACAGTGAGATCATCTGCTTCCACACACCTGTCTGTTTCCTTTACACACCTTAGCACAATGGGGGGGTCATACATTCATTAGATCTGCGCCTAGATTGTGGAATGCTCTACCTCCTGATTTAAGGAACTCTGACTCTATTTCACATTTTAAGTCAGGTCTTAAAACTTATCTTTTTAGACCTGCCTATAACTCCTGATTACAAATACTATCTCCAGGTTTTATTGTTTTATTACTATTTTGTCTTATTTTACTGTAAAGTGACCTTGAGTGTCAGAAAGGCACCATCAAATAAAATTTATTATTATTATTATTATTATTATTATTATTATTATAAAATAAGTCGAAAGTAAATCTAATTTAACAAGTAACCAGTAGCCAGAGAGCACATAGTATATGAGACTGGTATTTTAAAGAAATGGCATTCTGATACAAAATATGACTTTTCATGAAGTGGCACATGAGGACTACTGAAAAACTGCTGCTTTTAGAGCAGCAAACATGCTCATTCTGTGTACTTGGGTTATAACATGTAAATAACTGGTTTATGTTTGTTTAGATACACATATATGGAGATATGATTGATATTTGAGATCCCAATTAAATCTTGATGATTAACAAAGTGCACAAAAGCTGCTTTGAGACAATGCTCCATTGTAAAAAAGCGATACATAAATCAGCCTGACTTGACACTTATAAGGGTGCCGAACAATTTCTTTTGTTTTTGTGGTTGTATTTTGGAATCTGTATTGGCATTTTTAGTGTGTTGTATTTTATTGTTGTTTGTGAATATGACTGAATGATTGTGACTGATTGCAAATCAATGTTCTCTCTGAGAGATAACAATAAAAACAAAACTGAACTGAACATTAAGTCAGCAACAACAGGGCCTTTTCAAGGGTTTGTTTATATAATGGTGTCCATGGTATATGTAAATCAATAACATTTTGTTCATTGTGATGTGGCATGACTGCAGATATTAAAAATGTAAAGAGTTGAAAAGTTGAGAGCTGAATGATGAATGGCATTTACACCTAAATAAGACAGGAATGCAGATACACAATCACATCATCTAGTCTTCAGTGCTCAATTATGTGTGTGACACTTTTATATAAAGTAAGCAAAGTGGAATTTCTTAGTTTGTTTAAATGGCACTATGGCCGCCACCAACTCAGCAGGTCTAGGAGCATTTGCACTGAGCAGATTTTTGTAAAATACAGAGTGTATGAAATTAGTGATGTATGGAATTAATTTGGTGTGACATCTGATTTACAGAGCTTCGAACCATGACAAACGACAACAGAGTGTCAGGACCAAGGCTGTCTCTGTCTCGGGTAAGAAGAAACCACTCGCATACCTTTACAGTTTTTCCCACTTGTGTTGACTGTACTTGTGTGTCATGTCCAGATATATTAACGCCATATTTTGGCTGATAATATTAGCATGATCAGTTAACTAGTGAACGGTCTCACTTTGCTGTACCCCTTGTGTAACTGTACATTCTGACATCACAACCTGACAGTGACACATGTTCTTCAGAGAAAAAGAAAATATTTTTTGATATTAAGATACATGACGCTGACACGATGGAAATTTTAGCAACATATACCAGGTAAAGCAACTTCTTTTCTCCTCGTTGTGTAATCATTCTCAGACTTTAGTAGTACTCTAGTAGTAGCTTTTAATTCTATGAAAAAGTACTACAGTTGTGGCCCTGCCATGAAAATTACTTTATTACAGAAATGGCCACAGTCTAGCAGCTGCATTTTGGCCATACAAAATGGCTTGCTAGCATCATTAATCTCGTTAGCTTAGAAGAAAAGGTTAATGAGGACAAGACAGCTGGTATCACTCTGCATTAAAATGGTAGTGTTGCTTTTTAAGTTTTCCCCTGTTTATCATGGTTACCTTCAAGGAAACATGTGCAATCATCATTGCATTACATAAAAATGGTATCACAGGCAAGGATATTGCTGCTTGTAAGATAGCACCCCGAACCATTTATAAAAACCATTTATACCATTTACCCCAAATCAGAAAAAGTTGGGATGCTATGGAAAATCCAAATAAATAAAACAAAATGCAGAGTTCCATACTTGTGCTATGACTTTTATGAATCACTGTGAATCCAAGGTATTTCATTTTTTTCTGGTCAGCTTTATTTTATTTGTTAATAACGTAACATAATTAAGTTAATAACGTAACATGTCAAAGTTATGAGTTACGAGTTGCATTTTGAGTTACGTTCACAAGTGGAACTATTTTTTATTACCTCATTACTAGCCCTAAATGTCCCTGTCCCAACTGTGCTTGGAATGTGTTACAGGTCTGAATTTGACCAGACAAACAAAACATGAAATATCTCTCACCATCTGCAAAGAAATAAAAGTTAAGGAACATTTAAGACACTGTTTTTATTCCTTTGCATTTTCCATGCTGTCATAACGTTTTCTGAGCGGTGCAGTAGCTCAGTTGGTATCACCGTTGCCTCACAGGAAGAAGGTGTCCATTCTGTGTGTAGTTTGTCCTTTCCAACAACTTAATGGATTTACTTTGATCTCTTCAGTTTTCTCTGACAGTCCAAAGATGTGTAAAGGTCAGTTGGTGTTTCCAAGATGTCCTTAGTGTGTGAGTGCGTATATGGCTATGTGAGTGTATGTGCCCCATAATGGATTTGCGCACTGTCTAGAACTGTTCCTGCCTTGCACTCTGTTTTGCCGGCTGGACACGAGATTTCCTATGACCCTGACCATTATTTCACTGATGAGTGAAATAATTAATAACTTGTTTGGTTTGGGGTTGTAAGTAAGATTACATGTATTATCTATGCTATGGCAATTAGAAAGACAGACTGATTTTAGCTGAGGTAAAACTACTATTTTTTCAAGCATTTACTCAGCTGGTTAAAAATATTTTACGACAATATGTTATTAAGATGAGGAAAATAGACAGTGGCACAGGTAGCCAACATTAGCATTTAACACGAAAAGGCCATTCATAAATGCATAAGGTGCCAGATTTACCTGTCAGGTAACTTGAAATGAAATTAGAACTGCAGTCAATAGTGAAGTAAAATCCAAAAAACTAAACTGAATATATACCCAAACCTTTCCCTTTTAGCTGTATCAGGGCTGGACATCGCTATCTTCAATGTAAACTTTAAGAGATTTTTTCAACCATGAACAGAGTAAATTCATTTGATCATTCTTTTAGGACTAAATACATTTTGCATTTAATTTCTTCATAGTTTATTTTAAGTCAAAGTTCTGTTTTTCATTTGTTTTCAAGTCAGAACTGACCCGATTAACAGACTGAAATGGGAATACTGGCTGTATGTCAGCAAATATCGATAAATGGACCAGCACCAGAGACGTTCCCACATGCAAAGACACTGAAACTGTTCTTTAAAAAAACGATTAAGAACGATTAAGTGCTCCAAGTGCTCTGTCCCATCTATCTACACACTACAGAGTGCTTTAGTGTTTTTGTTACCTGTTCCACTCTTCCCATGTGGGTAAAGAAATTTTGTGGGTTTCATCTGTGATTATGTACATTATGTGAAATCCAATAAATAAAATATCTGTTTTATATTATAATGTGGTACTTTTTTGTCAGCACTGAGTGATTAAAAAATATCACAATGTGCATCTTGGATTGAGTCAGTGCTTTCTGCAGTTGCATCAGAGGGCACGATTGTATGGTTTATTCTCATAGGCATATGAGTGAATGAATAAATGGTTTTGTCATCTTGTCGGCTTTTTCGCTTACTAAGATTTTCATTTTATTGTAGCATGTTGTTTATGTTTGTGAACCTGATAAAAAATCACATTTTGTTGCAGAAGCATTTAAATTATACAGATGTTTACTGGCTGTTTAGGACTGCAGTATCCGGATTTAATACAGATTTTTATTTACTGTTGTAATTTATTGTATTTGTGATTCTGTCGTAGAACTGTACGAACATTGTCATTCAATGGTGCTTACCTGTATAGTTTATAGAAAGCATATATACACTTATTTAGGAGAAAAAAATCA
The DNA here is from genome assembly GCA_034780495.1 of Parotocinclus cesarpintoi. Taxonomy (NCBI): domain Eukaryota; kingdom Metazoa; phylum Chordata; class Actinopteri; order Siluriformes; family Loricariidae; genus Parotocinclus; species Parotocinclus cesarpintoi. Next base: position 11,098 of record JAUZSV010439076.1, on the reverse strand, counting down.
CCAAGAAAGTTTTTGAAATTGTATGAGACTTTATATGTATGTTATGATGATATTGATGATGATGAGGATGATGATGATGATGAGGATGATGATGAGGATGGTACCCTATTAGGCCGTGTCTAGCCTGGTTACAAGATACAAGATGGGGCTGGGCATTGGAGGTAGACAGCTTTCGTAATGTGCTGACAGATGTTGAGACTGGGCCTGTAGATCGTCCTCCATCACATAGTTAGTGCACTGCTCCACAGCAGAGGCAGGATTGAAGCAGCAGTTTGGGCCGTGTGTGTGTCTTGTGTGTGTGCCCTCACTGAACCGCTGTTCCCAACGGCTCCTAACAGCTAGATCAAAACAGCCTAGATGGCGGCTGTTTTGTTAAGACAACCATCCTGTTTCTTTTAGTCCAAGAATGTGCTTAAAGTCTTTGAATTGGACAAAAAGTATTTGAGTGTGTTGTAGATGCCCTCTAACTGCTTAATAATAGGTAAATGGTGATGTCAGCACATTTTGTTATCATCTGTGGTGGACACTCAATGGTCACTCAAAGTCATTAGATTACAGTAGTACTGCTGCTTTATAAAAGGAAATCAATAAAAAAAAGTCATCCATGTTGCTAGTGTAGTTATGTATATTTTATGAATCATGCATGACCTTTGATGGATTTACACTTTTAAGTGTTTTGTTATTGTACATAGCCTCACTTTAGGACTCTACTGGCAGCAAATTACACTTCTGATTGGGCACCAGACTCTTAAAGTGAAACTCTTTCTTTTCCAACACTGTTATTCTTTCATTATTGCTTCTCTTTACAGTTGAAAGAAATTAATATGACCTCTTTCGGACCCTGTTTCTTTCTCTCTTCCTCTCAATTTTTTTTCTCTCTGACTCTGATCTTTTGCATGCTGCTATGCTCCTTGGAACTGCAGATGAGATAAGTGGCAATGGTAATGTTATACTCCTCCATCTTTTTTTGTTGCCAAATGCTGTGGACATGTTGTTGTTGTTTTTGACTGTTTACCCTTGATGTGTTCCTTTTGAATATTTATCTGTCAAATGCAGCTGCTGCTTTCTGTGCCGTGATCAGTAATTCAATATTTGGCTATTTTTTAAATCCCTGTGTGATTTAGGCATGGATAAAGTCTTACCAGCAACATTTAGTTCATATAGAACTACCCTTGGATCATATTGAAGCAATTTTCTCTTGTTATGGAGCTTACTTAGTTATTCTCTGTAAATGATTCCAAGCTACTTCTTAAAAGCAGACTACATTAAGAGAGTATGAACGAATACATGACATGATCTTTTATTTCAAAGACACCAAAGCTCTCACCGAATCCTAAAAACACATACACACACACACTGTTCATTTTTCCACTGTTGTAGCCCCCTCCCAGTTTAAATACCAGATCTGTTCTTATTAAGCTGTCAGATCTTTTAAATGTCCAGCTGGGTTGGAAGTGTACATACGACATGAAGCTTTCTTTTTACACTGAGATGTTAGCAGAGAAGGGAGTGGCTCAGTGTGTACAGCCATTTTACTCTGTACCACCTCCTGTTCCAATAAGACAGAGAAGTTTGTTTATCAGTTTTGATATTACTTTAAATAATTTTGCTTGTCTTCTGCAGAGACGGACGACTACGCAGAAATCATAGATGAAGAGGATACATACACCATGCCTTCCAGTGAGTATTAAAGTTATTGCGCATAACAACTGATCCAGGCTCATCAGTGAAACACAGTGATAATACAGGGCAGCTATTGATATTAATGCAGTTCCTTATGGTAATGTTTTACAGATAAATCTGTTGCAGGATTACATGGCACATGTGGCAGCTGTGCTCTGGTTTATTTGTTGTCTGCATTAACTTTCTCACTGTGCTGTTTTACCAGACCAGATGCTCCTAACCTAGTTTCTAGCATGTGCTTCACTTTCATATTTATCTCTTTGGTCTCGTTGGTCTCCAAGTGTTCCTATTTAATCAGTCCCTGTTGCTTTCTGCTAAGCTGGTCATTCCAGTCCTAAACTGAACAGCTGCTCTAGGAATTGTTCAGATTTAGGATTTGTTTGCTGCTTCTTTATATTGCTATATTTCACACAAATGGCCTTTACTCACAGATAACGGACAGACAAGACAGAAGGACTAATCTGAAAGTCCCCCATGTTACTCTATTTTACTGACATAATTGAAATTATTGGGGTTTTGAATATGCATAACCCAAATACAGATTTCCCAGTAGTAATTAATGGATATCAATTAAATAAATAATTAATGGAGTCCTGATATTCATAAGCCGAACCGTTTTTCAAAATGAGGTACATTTTAATAACAGGGTTTGACTCTATTGTACTATGTGTTAAATGTTTTATTAAACATGCAGCACTTTTTCAGACATTTTAATTTACAAATCAAACTTAATTACAGTCATACACAAAAACTTTCTATGCCTATTAATTACAAATGCCCATGAATGCTGATCTTGACATTGTCCAGTGTTATACATCCAATTTTGTCTCCTCTCATATTAATCACATTACAGAGTACTATGGACTAGATGAAGGTAAAGGTCTTTCTCCTGCTTTTTTGCATTCCTTTGCTTTTGCTTGTGTAGTACCAAGCCTCTGTGCCCTTGTGTGAATGTGCATGATTGGCAGTGTGTGCCTCAATGTTTCCTTCCACATATGTATTTATAAACACATTATGTATTTTCTTTCATCCTAAAGTTACTAATTTTACATGGATAGTCACAAGTTTGAAAGAACAGGTCGAGACTTTTAGTTGATGTACAATATATTTATGCAAGTAGTTAATCTTTCTAACCCTTAATTGTTGCTGATGGTTTGTTTTTATAGCCAGTTATTTTGTAGACACACTTGTTTGCTTGTTTTTTTTCTTTGCATGTGCAAATTAAATTCTCTTGCTCTTACAGTATCTGATTATTATTATTTGTACTGATACATGCTGCGTAGTTTGAATGGAAGTGCTGGTTCATGTAAATAAAATGTATGAATTAATTATTATACCTTATTAAAGGCACTTAAATGGGTACCTTTATGCTTCACATGTAATAATAGAAATATAACTATTAAAATAAAGCATTTATTTGGAATCAGATTCTCATAGTTAATTAATGTTAATTTAGATTGAAAGTCCAAATCTGTCATGTGACCACAGATTGAGCACCTCCAGCCAGGATTGGCAAGGTGGACACACAAATATATATTGTCCTGATACAATGTACAATAAAGTTGGTACTCGTCATTTTTTCCCTCCAGGAGGCACATCAAGGGCTGACAGTCTAATAATGAATATGGTACAGTTCCCTTCCCTTCCCTGAGCTTCAAGAAAAACATCCAAGAAAAACCTTTAATTCAAGTAAATTTAGTCTGAGAAAAAAACATTCCGTTATCATATCAGGCACTAATTATTTTGAACAAAACCACATTAAATGAATTTACCAAAAGGTGAAATCATTTGTACACATCTTTAGCAGGGATGCCAATAATTATGGAGGGGACTGAATGACAATATTAATATTGGGGATATTACTATGTGTGTAAACATTAATCATGAGTATGAACGTGAATACCAGTATGCCTACAATATGTGTGTTCCACCTCACCAGAGGCACCCTAGTCTCAGTGCTCTTTTGAACAGTGTACACACGTGTAGTCATGTGACACAGAACAAGAGCGCCCACCCCTCATGGCAATATCAACTGTACACATGTATATATATGTCTCCTACATTAATAGTATGTCCCTGTGTTGTACTGGTTTCTTTTGTGATGAGTATGCAGTTGTTTGTTCCATCAGCCAGGGATTATGAGATCCAGAGAGACAGAATGGAACTGGGTCGCTGTATAGGAGAAGGCCAGTTCGGAGACGTCCACCAAGGACTCTACCTTTGTCCGGTAGTCTTCATCCACTGCATATGATCGCTGTACGCATGTTATCACTGTCCTTGGAATGTATTCTGATGTTTTTCTTGGTGTGTAGGACAGTCCTGCCCTCTCAGTGGCTATAAAGACTTGTAAAAACAGCACAGCAGACAGCGTTCGTGAGAAATTCCTCCAAGAAGCCTGTGAGTATCACAGCTATGTAAATACATAAGCATATAAAAACATGTACACATATGCTTTGCTGAGATTGTGTGTGGGTGTGTTCATTCCTACAAGCCCCAAATCAGAAAAAGAGTTGGAACATGCGAAATGCATATTAAGAACACTTTCTACATTTACTTTACTTTTTCTTGTTTTTTATTGCAGACAGTATGAACTTGAGTTATTCCGTGTTTTGTCTTCATTTTAAAACTTTATTTTACTTTACTTCCTAATTCTTTAGTACCGTGATTATAAACTTTTTTAATCCACTGGGCCATAACACTGGCCAAAATTCTCAACACCTACTGTTTATAAGCATGGGCCTTACTCCCACATGTTTCAGATGATTTAGAATAGTTGTCCACCATCAAAAACAGCATAAGCACCTTAGAAATGAATTGGGCAAGCACCTCATGAAGCCATAGACGATATTTTTCATTCAGGGCTTCATCATATTATAGAATATGTTTTGCTAAACATATTGACCATATTTACCAGATAAGGCACAAATACATGTGTGTTTTTTCTGTATTTTGCTGCATAGTCTCTTAATGTAGGCATATACATCAGTCAATCGTACTACCAACTACAGTACACTCTACATTTAGTACAGTCCAGTACTGTACAGTTGAAAAATTCATATGTTTGCATCTTTTATAAAACTTAAATTAGGAATGTTACCATGTTTTCTGCCTTTCACGACTGAGATTCTCTTTACAGTCAGCAGGTGTTTCAAGGGTTCATTAGTACTAGTTTTCTGTCATTTAGACGTGAATGAAATTGGCTTAAGACTTTTTCCTATTGTAATTCCTAAACTGTTAAAGCTATAACCCAGTGATCAGCTGGACGTTACCTGTCTACAAGCCTGTTTGCACCAATTTTAGTCAATCATCTGCCTGAAAAACATTGCATTTATATGTAAAAGTGACAAGCACCTGGATGATTGTCCATTGTCTATGTAAATATACGAGCTGATTAACCAGCATACAATTAATAATGGACTTTTTCTGCCTCCAAAATCCATGTGAAGGGTTTTGTTTGTCCATTGTTTGGTTTGTTCATTTTGGAATACCGTAATTAATTTTGGCTGTATTTTGAAACCTGTACTAGTACTGTAGTATTCTATAATAATCCCTGTTGATCACATAGCAAACTATATGAATGTTTACTGTAATGAATTATGTTGTAAAAAACACTAACACAACACCACCACAGCAGTGTCACTACTATGCTGATCCACCACCAAACTAGGCAGGAAACAGATGGATAAACAAATTAAATTTTGAGTTGAGATCCAAGTGGGGGACGAAACCCAAGTAAGAGCTGTGGCATGACCCACAGAAAGAGCAAAAACATCACCATCAGCTTTATACGAACTAAGGTTGCTGAGTGGGCAGTAGTTCCTGGTGCCAAACACCCTTAATTCATATAAAGTCACTGGAGAGGTGGTGGTTGTCTGATTGTGAGAGTCTCCTGTTAGTGCCACTTGGTGTCCTGCTGGGGGACACAGTTTAATGGCATAATAATTTCATAAATAATTTATTTCTGTTTATTGTTTTATATTTCAGTCATTATTGTTATTGTTTCCTGACTGCTTTATTAAACCACATGCATAAAGTCTTTCTCATAAGGCATGTTTACTGTTGGTCAACAAAGTTTTGTTACAACCGTAAGTAATGTTTTTTTTCTCCCTTTCTCTACAGTGACGATGCGCCAGTTTGACCATCCACACATTGTAAAGTTAATTGGTGTCATCACAGAAAATCCTGTGTGGATCATTATGGAGCTCTGCACGCTGGGAGAGGTAGGCTATGCACAATGCATTATTATTATTATATTGATACTGTAAATTGTGTTTTACATTTGTTTTCGTACACAAAATACAGAACAATAGTTAAAAAAAAAGATAAACATTTTAACTGATTTTACACTCATAACATGATGTATAAGTACATATGACTATGCATTTAGGGGGCCCATTCATTTAACAGTACCCCAACATGTCAAATTGTACAGTGGCTAGCCCTTTCCCTACCCAATCAAGTATGATCACTTATTTATACAGTATGCATTAAGTAAACGCCAAACTTGCCAGCCCATTGTTTTTTGGAAGAAAGTCACTTATTTGAAGATAATGTCCAGCATCTGCATCTTTGCCAGAAAATGGTCTATTACTTTGTAGGCATGCCTGGCTGACCTTGCTGAATTATTGCAAATGTCCTTGCAAGTTCGCATTTGATGTTATATAAGCCAAATTTGAATGTATATAGACAGTGATGTTTATGTACAAATAATGAATACATAGCATCTTTTTCAACATGCCAAGAAGGTGTTAGACCGTTATCGACCAGCCCTGTAGTGAAAGTCATAAATCTGATTGGTTAGATCTTTGCATGTTTGTTAATTATTGAACCCTTCAAAAGGGTTAGAAGGGCCTGACTGTATTTTGTAAACTGTTACAAATAAGTTTTAAGTAAAAAAAGGCGGGCAAACATTTTTAGTTACCTATTCTTTTTTTTTAGCTGTGTTAACTGTTTTTTCTTCCAGTTGAGGTCTTTCCTACAAGTACGGAAGTACAGTTTGGACTTGGCATCACTGATCTTGTTTTCCTACCAGCTCAGCACAGCTCTTGCATACCTGGAGAGCAAGCGCTTTGTACACAGGTGAGAACTTTGATAAAGTAAATAGATTTGTTTGTTTCTTTCTCTGTGTTTTCATTTAAGACTTAGTTTTTTTCTTAATATCCAGTAAGTACTCAGCATGCACTGTTTTTTGAAGTTATATTTGCTTGTATTCTGCAGGGACATAGCTGCTAGGAATGTGCTAGTGTCCTCTGTTGACTGTGTGAAATTGGGGGACTTTGGCTTGTCCAGATACATGGAGGATAGCTCCTATTATAAAGGTCTGTCTTGCTTGTTTTGTAACTGAAGTTCTTTAGCTGATCCAATTTCTGGTTGTTATCTGCCCTTGTATTACAACTGATTGTACCCTGGTAATTAATGTTTCTCTTTTTAGCCTCTAAGGGGAAACTGCCAATCAAATGGATGGCTCCAGAGTCTATTAACTTTAGACGATTTACCTCATCCAGTGATGTATGGATGTTTGGTAAGTGTGTGTACTTTTGGATTTGTCTAAATGAGAGTGATTAGAATTTTGAATGTTTTAGGAGGTACATGAGAAATTGTTTGTTTGGAAAAGGAGGAAGCTCATCTACTGCATTTCAGAGAGTACTTTAGTACTTCATGTCTTACTCTGTCTTTGCTACGTCCTCTCTGCAGGTGTGTGTATGTGGGAGATACTGATGTTTGGAGTGAAGCCTTTTCAGGGTGTGAAAAACAACGATGTGATTGGTCGTATTGAGAACGGCGAGCGGCTTGCTATGCCTCCAAACTGCCCCCCAACCCTGTACAGCCTAATGACTAAATGCTGGGCTTATGACCCGAGCAAACGCCCCCGGTTCACCGAGCTGAAAGCACAGCTGAGGTCAGTACACAGATTACTCACTGAGCTCACTATTGGCCTTGATCAGTAGGGAGAACTTTCACCTCTTGAGTGGATTCATTCAATTCACACTTAGTTTAAATTTGCTGATTACTTACCAAAACGAAATTCCTTGTTTCCTTGTAAAAACTGTGATTTTTTTGTTGTCACGCCAGAGGGCGCTCAAATACACAGGGAAAAAAAAGTGTCGTTACGTGTGTGTCAGAAATATATAATTAAGGACATAAATAGAGACAATTTGGGTTTAGCAACACAATGGCTTCAGTGAAAGCAGGGTATTGTGGGTGTTTGGCACTAATCTTAGACCAGTACACTTTGTAAACAGATTTAAAGCCAGCCCAAAGGGGCAACAACTACCTTTACTGAGTATCTTTTTTACAGGAGGTACATTAGTAATTCAAAATTACATTAAAATTAAGTTAATTAAATTATATATAACATGCATATAATCATAATTTGAGCTTAGAAATAACTGTTGTGTGTATGATCTAGCAGTTAAATACATTTGGAACTATTGTTCAGGGTGGTCAGTAAACACACAAACCATACAGTTGTATGTTATTTGAGTGGGAAGAATGCCTGCTGTGGTCACATGACAACCGCAAAGCCATCTCCTCGCCTCCCGGAGCACTAAGACTCCAGAATCCCCCCTGGTAAAATAGGAGGCAATCTGGTAGAATAAAGACTGAGACTGAAAAGTGTACAACCTGCTACCCTGCACTACCAGGTGCCAGCGAACCCACCTGGACTTTACACACATGCCAGGACAACTGAAATGCTGACTTATACATGCCATTATGCAAACTTATGGACTTTATAACTTAGGAAGGAACCCAACACGCAACTCAAATAGATCTGTGATGAGATTAACTAGAGTTACTCAGTAGGTATAGCACTGGTTCTGGTAGTAAAGCATTATAGGCACAATAAGAGGCTCTGTGTGGCATCTGGGTATGTTGATTTCTGGTGGATTTATCTGGAATGTTGGTCTCCTACCACCATAACAGTCCAGATGGGTTATTGAGACCCTTGATATTAAGGCTGCACTCCCTACAATTTCCACTGTTGTATTCAGTGGATTACCCCCTATTTTTACCAGGGGTGGCTTCCCAAGTTCCAGTGCTCTTTGAGGTGGGGGTTGTGGCTGTATACTCGGCCAGCAGTCCTGACCTGTAATGAGTGCAGGAAGTGCTATAAATCATACTAACTATGACATAAGAATATTTATTCCCATAATATTTAATACAGGCAACACCGTGCCTGGGTGGGTAGCACCGCTGCCTTACAGCAAGAAGGTCCAGGGTTCAATCCCAGGGTGGAGTGGTCTGGGTCCTTTCTGTCTGGAGTCTGCATGTCCTTTCTGGGTTTACTCCAGGTACACCGGTTTCCTCACACAGTCCAAAGACATGTGTGCTAGGTTAACTAGTCTCTAAAGTGGCCCTGAGTGTGTCACTGGGTGCATGACTGTGTGCGTGTGCGCCCAACAATGAATTGGCGTCCCATCTAGGGTTGTTCATACCCTTACGCCCAGTTGACAGGTGGGCACCAGCTGGCCCGCGACCCCGTGTGGATTAAGCTGAAGATAATTAATGAATGAATATTTTATACATAGAAAAACATCACCTATTTGCATTTACCTACATCCTAGCCAATACATCAACTAAAAAGCCCAAAAACACTTCTCTGTGGTCATAGCAGTGACCAAACCAGGGTTGGCTAAACTTTTAAATGGTGTGGCAATTAGATCCAATTCAGTGAGCTTTTAATGCAGTAATGTAGGGTTATCCAAGTTTTTATTTTCTGTGCGTGGACCAAACTGACTATTTCAATCTACTGTACTCATCACATCTACCAGTACACACTGATGTTTAAATCAAGGGTGTCCATCACTTGTGGTTATTGTCTGTGTGAAGTTTACCACATTCTGGCATTTTCCTTGATCTGTTACAGTTTTCTCACACCTCACAAAAACATGACACTGCTTGGATATCCTTAATTGCCACCATGTGTGTGTGTGTGTGTGTGAGAGAGAGAGAAAAAGAGAGTGAATGAATGAGTAAGCGTGACATGCAGTGGATGGCCACACTGACCAGGATCTATCCCAGGTTCTAACCAGTTTGTGAGGGAGAGGCTCTGGACCCACTGCAACTAATAGGACGTATGTGTAAAAATTCCTCAAATTTTGTGCTAATTTAAGTTGCAGTCCAGTGCGTCTTGTGGTTTTGGCACATCTTGCTTCAAAATTACATTTACTTAAAAATCCTAACTGCAAGTGTAATTAACCCCACTTTTGCTTCCAATCACTAGAGACCACAGGATGCAGGGGTTGCAGTAGTAAATTGGCAAAATATTACAATAAGTGTCTGCTAAAAGTCAGAGTTTGCTAATACTTGCCAGGTACTATTTACATAGGAGTAATAAATATACAAATTACTATTCTTCACTTAGCCCATTTTTAGCCTAATTATTTAGTACTCTATAATATATTTTACCACCACAAATTAAAGAAATTTGAAACAATATAGAAAGTACAAAAAATGTCTTACATTTAATTTTTGTCCTTGCAGACAGTATGCCGACATAAGGCTAGTAATGAAGTTTAAAAAAAAAAATAACAATGTTATTTTAAGCAGGATCTCTAGTGTCAACAACTGGTGTGCAAGCTTAAAGTGAGGACCCATGATCTTTGATTCCTTAGAGGGCACTGCTGATATAACCACATGGGCAAGGAATTACTTTGGAAAACTTTATCAAGCATCAAAATATGGAGTTACACTCACAAATGCCACTTAAATTTTTACTTCGCAAAAAAAGAATCCTTGTGTCAATAATGTCCAGAACCATGTCTGGACTTGTAGGCATCTAGGATGGAACATCACACAGTAGAAACGTATTTTGGTTAGAGGAATCGGTATTCCAGGTTTTGTGGAAGAAATGTATGTGTTCTGGACCATCAAAACGGACAAATCAAAAACACCGTTCAGACTGTTAACAGCAACAAATTAAATGGTATATTAATTATTAATGGTATATTCATGCAGAATTTACATTTAGAGAACTTGGAGAACCATATGCTGCCTTTAAGACATCATCTTTATTTCAGATGTCCATTCATTCTTCAACAAGACGATGCAAAAGCACATGCTGCACACATTACAAAGGCATGGCTGGGGTTGAAGTGGGTACAGATATTGGGCTGGCCTGTTTGCAGATATTGGTTATGACCTGTCCTAAAATAGCGAATGTGAGAGTTACAAGTGACTCAGATGTGATTTCAGAAAGAATGGGACAAAATAACATATGAAACACTTAATCTCTCAGTATATTATGCGACAAAATATCTTTTAAGTGTTGTGAGAAGGAATGGCAGCATTAGAGTGCTTTACCATAACAGCTTTTTGTGGACTGTGTTTTTGTCCTGAAATGCAGGAATGGATGTTTATTAATAAATAAAAGGAAATTGAGCAGACAAAACATAAAATATACCAGGTTCATACT
>JAUZSV010439075.1:0-25317 GCA_034780495.1 Parotocinclus cesarpintoi | reverse complement strand
TAGTGTGTCCAGGTAAAAAGGAAGTGCATGAAGTTATGAACCCATGCATTGTGTCCACTGTACAAGCCTCTGGAGGTATGTTATGATCTGGGGTTGTATAATTCTGGTCTAGAATCAGCAATGTTATGTGACAACCAAATGTAGTCAGGTAATTACCTGGAAGTATGAACCTGAATAATCAGGTTATATCATCAGTAGACTTTTATATATTGCAATTCATCAGGCTCAAAAAGGGAACATGAGGAATTAATTTAACATATTTATTGTCTTTGTTGTTTGCTGTAGTGGACGTTACTATGTTGGCTATCTATCCTGTTGTTAATAGAAGATATCAGCCAAACAAATACACAAATCTGTGTATTTACATTTACATATTTGTTTATGAAACAAAACCATGGCAAGCGCACAACATTATCAAAGCTAAAATCATCCAGCAAAATTTTATTTTGACCAGGCATCACACATTAGAGTTGATAAATACAGTACTATCCAGAATAGACATTTAATGTGAACATGACTATATGATAGTGCTAAATATTAATGGATAAACATTTACAAGTTTAAGACAATTTTTTATGTTGATTTTTAAAAACAACCTTTAGTCAAAATTGCCAACGATTTGAGCATATAAATATTAAATTACCAAGGAATATGTGTTGGATATGTGTGTTTAAAGGTGTATGAGGTAGAATTTGGCTAGACCAATTGGCACAAATTCTGATCAGTTTTTACCCAGTTATAAAATTTTTGCCACACCCCATATATGATAGTTCTGAGCAGTCTGTTTATGGAAATTATATCTTCAAACAACAAAGTAAATTACAGGTGCAGTTTTCTAATGTATACCTTGATATTTATTTTAACTAATTAACTTTCTAATTACTGTAGTTGTGCTAAAGTGTGTCAGATCTTTTGCATTATGTTAACTTAGCATTGCTTACTAGTTATACATCAAAAAACATCTATTTTCAATTTGATTATAATGCAATTGTTTTACATTAAAAAATAAAAGGTAGATATTGATTGTAATAAAAATGTATCCATTATTATGAAAAATGTGTTGACAAATAAGCCAAGCACATTACACAATCTTTTTCTCTAATTCCCTTGCTATTATTAATTTGAGTTAGCTAACACAATCTTTTATGCTAAATACATCAATGACTTATTGGCACACAAATATGGCAGAGTATCTCCTAAATCTGAATTTATAGACATACAAGTTCTACCAAATACCTGCATGTCGCTTTCACTGTAGTATACTTGGTATGATCATAAAGTTTACCATTGTTACATTATGTTCCCAAGATTGTTCTGCATTATTTATAGTAACAATAATAAATGTTGCTCAATGCAGCCTTAAGAAGATGATATGGGAGACACCAAATTAGAGCCATAAAGCAGTCTCTCAGATGTATTATAGGTTATATCTGCTTATTTCACAATTTAAGCATGTCTGACAGAAATACAGCCAGAGTGCCTCAGGCTACTCTCAGGACAGAGAAGAATCTGGCTATAACTTCCAAAATTCCTTAGAAATACAGTATATCTGTACACAGTTTTTGTAATGGTGTCCAAGCATAGTTCTCCTAACCCCACCATTGCACAAAATCACATATTTAATGGTCTGGATCACTTACAAATTCTGGATGATTTAACATAATTGTAGCTGTATCAGGCAGTTAAATGAGAAACTTGGGAAGTCTGGTACCTCTGTTTTGTATGAAGGAGCTTTTATGTGAAATTACTGCTTACAAGCACACACATGCACATGAGCAGACATTTTAGCTTCCATAGACCACACAAATGAATGCTGGCAAACATGTGCATGTACTTGAATAGCACACGATCTGCAAGCAGTGTAATGTTCAAATAAATCTCGACGTTCATGAATTCTGTATACTTCAAAGTACAAAGGACTTTGATCACACAAATAAACATACAAACTCTGAGAACAAAATATAAGGTACAAAGCCATGCAATCTTCCCTGAAATACATTAGCAGTAGAATGGGTCATTCCACAGTGATTTTAATGGCTTTAATGTCATAGCATGCCACTGTATCGTCAACTGTAAGTGCTGATTGAGAAATGAATACAACAGCTTAGTCTTAAAGCAGTTGGGCCACACAAGCTCACAGAGAGAGACCACCAGCTGCTGAAGTAGATAACACTTAAAATAGTCTCTCTTGAGCTGCATAAGCAGCAACAAGGCTTTTTGGTGTAAAAAAAAAACACCGTGGGATACTGAAAATGTGGTATCTGAAGTAAAGAATCCCAATTCACCACCAGCCTAAATCCATTAATATGAATGTAGATTATTCTGAAAATAGTTTGGATAACCAATATTGAGTAGTAAAACAAAATAAAACAAAAGTGGCAAGTGTAGTGCAGTCATTCAGAATTAAAATTACTTTTGTTACATCTTTTAGCAAGTAAGTGGTTCATATAGTAGGTTAAGTGCTAAAAACACACAGGTTGTTAAAACAGTGTACATGACATCTTCAGAAATGGACAAAAACGGTCAAACTTGTCAACTCAAAAAACAGTCTGGTGACATCACAAAGTGCAACTCCAAATCAGAAAAGGTTGGTACAGTATGGAAAATGCATATAAAACACAATGTTTCTTACATTTACAGTTATTTAATTGCAGACAGTATGAACCTGAGATGTGTCATGTTTTGTCCTGTCAACTTCGTTTCATTTGTTAATAATAATTTGTTCTAAGCATTTACCACTTAGTAATGTTGCCAATCCTTTTCCCCATACTTAAGGTTCTTTTTTGCACAGAGTATACCAAGTGATATAGGGTTTATGTTATTTTGTCCCATTCTTCCTGCAAACACGTCTTGAGATGTGCAACAGTCAGAGTCGTTGTCGCATTTTTCATTTCAAAATTCTCTGCACATTCTCTATTGGGGACAGGACAGGAATGCGGGTAGGCCAGTCCAGTTCACACACCCTCTTCTTCTGCAGCCATGCTGCATGGACAGGGTTAACCTTTTTCCTCTTTTTTGCACAGTAAAGTTTTAAGTGGAATTTGTCAGCTACTGTTTGAAATAACATCATTATTTAGTTTCTTAAATTTGTCACGAGCTCTTAATTCCCCAGACCCAACTTTTTTAAAATGTGTTGCAGGCCTGAAATGTAGTAATGGATGTTTTTTAACTAATGAAATTAAATTATTCAGACAAAACATGTAATAACTTAGGCTCTGTCTGCAATAAAAATAAGAGTCAAAGTAAACGTTAGAAACAAAATGTTTCACGGAAATTAGTGGAAAAAAAAAGATGGCACTAGGAGAGACTATGATACTAGATGTAAACTGTGTTTGCTTATTGATCACAATCTCATAAGCAGGCTAGCTGCAATATGTTTGCAATGATGAAATACTGATCCCTAATAACGTTACGTGAGAGAAATGAAAATCCTGACTCTTCCATGAATATTGAGATTCTGAACGAGAGTCTGAATGTCAAGCCAAGTAACCATGCTTGTATAGCATGGGTTGTTTTATTCTGAACCCTTCCTCTACTGTAAAGAGTGAACTTTACAGAAGCTCTTCAATAAGGTCATAGAAGGTCGTTGCCCGATGAAGTAATGACACTGAATGGGAATCAGATTTCATGACCTGTGAACACTGGCAATAATCACATAATACTATATAACATTTTAAGCTTCTTTAACAAAACTTTATAATTTTCAATACTGCCATCCAAATATGTCACTAAGCACAAACAAAGGAAATACCATTCTCTTAATTATACAGTATATGAAGCATGCATCTGAGTACGTCAGTGTAGTAAAGGGAAAAAATAATTTAGCAAATGAATGTTCTCAAACGATAAGATGTTTACCCATACCCTATTTATATTTTATGCACATCTTACATATGCTAGAGAGTATTAACCAGAACATATTCTTTTACCAATATTAATACCATCACTGTCAATTATAATATTGGTCAAATCACACATTTTATGTCACTGATCTTTTAGCTTGTTTTGAGTTAAATAAGTTAAATGTGGCAATTAAAATACATTTTATGTACAGCCCAGTTCATAGCAATGTATGCATGCAGTTCAGAGGAAGCAACCCAGTTTTATAGGTAAGCTCTATGGGATAATAAATAATCCTATTATCATATTCTGCAATTCATATTGTCAGATTTTGAAGTGTTCGTTTATAAAACATGCCAAATGCTAAATTTTGCTGCATAGAAAAATTGTATTTCTAGAAGTGCTACTTATGGGCCAACACATACTGTATAAGAAACCCACTAATTAAAACTGATTACCTTTCACATAGCATGTTCGTGTTTTAAGAAACCCCTCCCCACTCACACAAACTAGGCTTTAAAGCTTTGCTTTGTGCAGTACCTTCACTCTTGATATATCTCATTTTACAGTTAATTAATTGGTTTACTTTTTATATAATTTAACTACAGTAATTCGAAATACGTGATTACATTTTTTTCAAGTAGGTCTTTCTTCTTGTCACTTGAGTAGAGCCCAACTTTGTGGCATGCCTGGGAAATCCTCAGGCACAGATCTGTAATAATCGGTCACTAACTTCTGATGGAAGTAATGTATATTATCTATTTCTTAATCATGGATTTAATGGTGGTTTGGGACACATTTTATCAACACACCCTGAAAGATTTTAAGACTGTGGAAAATTAAAAGAAGTTAACACTTATATAAGGTACTGTATACAGACGCAGTTTCACTTAGCATCTTGTGAGGTCTTGCATTGTTTATGTGTGTTCTTTGCATTCACTGGTTTCATTGTGTTGTTGCTGTTTTGGCATTATTTTTTTTATTTTCTATGTTGTTATCTGTGATTATGGACTTGCCTGGGATTATTTTGTCTGTCATGATGCAGATTCTTTGAAAGTCCAATTAACGCTGGAATCCTTACAACCAATGCTCTCACATGTTATGGCAATTGCTTGTTTTTTACTCTCTTTTTGGTGTGATTTGTTTGTTTATATTTTTATCCAACATAAATAGCATTCTGGGTGGTACAGGATGGTTTCTGACAACAACACAGGCGCTTAAATACTTTAAAGCTAAATCTAACGGCTCAAATCTAAAAAAATGAAAACAGGACAATTATATCTTGAGAACGAATGCCATCTTCCACCACATTCCTGGATAAAAACCTGCTGCTTTAGAGAATGTTTTGTAGACTAGTCTGCTACAACCGTATGTAGACTTTTATTTAGATTTAAGCCTCAGCTGATAAACACAACATCTAAATTGTCACTGAACAAAGATAATACATCCTTATGATGGAACTACAAGACAAATGTCACAATAAATAAAAACAAATCAGCAAGGGGGAAATTGCATTAAGTAATAATTAAACAGTTAAAAGAGGAAATTGTCATATTAAAGGAAAATAATTACCGTCCACTGCCAAAGCTCCACTGAGCTTCCACAGTTATGAGTGAATGCTATTGCATGGCCTAAACAATTTGTTACACTAATTTGGCACACTACACTACACACATTTTAATCTCAATCATCTCCAGCAATTCTGGCAAGTTTAACCATGCTCCTTCATACTATCTCATCTCTTTATTTCTTTCGTCTACAGCACAAACCCATATAATTTTAGGAAGGTCAATTCTTATATAACTCTAAACAACAAGCATTCATTCTACTGACATCTCATATGTTCATACATTTGCAAAGCTTTACTTCACTACTACAATTTACCAAGTTTTATTCCACAATGAGTATTATACAAGTAATGAAGTGTCTCTTAGAGTGAATCACACTGTTTCGACAAAATGTATTAATTTACACCTAGTCCTTGTCAGCATGCACAGTTTGGTTTGTAGATAAAACAATTATTGTCATCTGGTTATTTTTACTGCAATTAGCCCACCACAGTAGAGACCCAGGTTAGAGTCCCCATAGTGCCTCCCAGCTGGATCCACCCATCAAAATAAGCACAATTGACTGTGTCAGAGGGAGGAGAGGATGGACCTCTAGACATTAACAATCAATTATTGGCCTAAATGGAAACCTTTAGAGCTTGGGTTTCAATTTTTAGTTCAATATCCACCAGTTTGTGAGACAACTGTTAGAATCACAATGAAAGCATTAAAAACTTACAGCATTATTATTACTAATGCCATCCCTAAGACCAATTCAAAATATTTCAAGTTCTATTTTTTTTCAATGTTCAGAAAAGCTTTAATTTCTGAAAACGTTTCAATTCACACTGGTTTCACAGTTTCATAACTTTAGTGCTAACAGACCATGTAGAAACAGAGATATAAACATAGCATTTTATTATAGGATATTTCATTTTAAAATATCCCCTAAACCTTTTGAGCAGTATATTTTGATTTTACTTTTATTTTTACATTACGTTTGTTAATAAAAAAGCTTTTAATAGCTGAGAGACAGCATTAGTAAACCCGACTCAGCAATGACCTGAGTTGTTAGATTTGCCACTGAATACCAGCAGTGCCAAACCTGATCTGGTAGTTAGTGTACAAGAATTTGATCCATCGGTCCTGAATCAATGGCAAGTAGAAAAGCACCCAAAGTGTTTGCAATCAGTTGAAAGACAAGCAGACAAATTCTAGAAACTTGTATGTGTACTACTAACGTCTATAAATTGTTGTTCTAATGCTTGAAACACAAGGTGAGGTGAGCAGAACATTTTCAAACAAATGTTCACACAAGGCATATAGGAAAGTTATTTTGCAAAGATCCAAAACAGTACTATTGTCAGTGTTTCTATTACAGCCATGAAATGATCTATAAACTGGACTCAGATCAGCTCTTAGTTGATCATCTCTGCACATCTGTGCTGTAAGAGGATATGAGCTTCCCTCCTAATCCTCCACCCATCCCCCTTCTCTTGCTCCCCTTTATAACATGGCCTGCAGTCAATCTGGGAGAGGGATTATAATCCCACCGCAAAAACACAGGCCAAAGGATGCAAACTGACATTTTTGAGTGACACTTTATTATGTATCTCTAACCTGTTTACTAGCTAACTTCATTGTTTTAAGTTTTAAAATAGTTCTATGATGCATTATATTTATAGCTTTAAAGATTTCTAAACAAAATTATTAACTGCTCTCTGTTTACACTCTAACTATTATGATGCTGGACACCACACTAAAACTATAAAGATATTATTACACATATAGATCTAATAAGATAACATAATAAGATATTATTATACAGAAATTATTGCTTTTTGTATCGAAACAATGAAACCCATATACGTAATTACAAACAAAACATACCCAAAATGTTTCCATGTCTATTTCTGTTTTTTCAAGTTCACCTGAATGTGTATCTCAATGTTTTATAAGAGCTTATATATGAGGTGGCACAAAAGCCAGCACGAATAACACGTTCGTCACATGAGATGAACGTGTGTAGTGCCCATATCTACTGCTAGGGAAAAAATTTCACTTTTGAGAAAAGGATACATGTTTATTTTGCCCTCACACACAGTGAGGAGCATAACAATTATTGCAGATGAAGGGTTACAGAAGATGGTAGGATTTATGGGTCATCAGAAATACAAAGTCTATATTTAGAAACCTCATTAAGCTCAATAAACTTTTTGGGCGGTCAAAAGATAACCTGTTCTTTTGTGTAATTGCAAAGCTCTCTGATGCTATACTGGAATTTTAATTAATGGTTACATTTCTCCTTTGTTTTATATGTGATATTTAACCAATTGTATCTACAGTACCTCACAAAAGTGAGCAAACCCTCAGATTTTTGTTGCTATTTTATTATAACTTTTCATGAGATAACACTGAAGATATGACACTTCGATACAATGTTAAGTAGTTAGTCTACAGATTGTATAACCAAAAAATGGCCAAATTGTGCCCAAATTGTCAATACTTGGTGTGGGTATCATTATTTTCCAACACTGCATTAACTCTAGTGGCCATGAAGTTCTCTATAGCTTTCACCGATGCTCATTAGATGCTCAATAGGGTTTAGGGTAGTAGTTGTCTTGGTGGTACGTTTGGGGTCATTATCATGTTGAAATACTGACCTGCAGCCCAGTTCCCAAAGGAAGGGGATCATGCTCTGCTTCAGTATGTCCCAGTACATCTTGGCATTCATGGTCACTCAATAAACTGTACCCATAACCCCACAGCCGACAGCACTCATGCAGCCATTCCCACCACCATGCTTGACTGTAGGCAAGACACACTTGTCTTTGTAATATTGATACCTGGTAGCCACCACACGCGCTTGACAAACAACTGAAATAAATCAGTGGCCTCATCATGACCACAGGGCATGGTTCCAGCTTTCTTGTACAATCTTTAGAATAGGCTTCCTTCTGGGACAACAGCCATGCAGATCAGTTTGATAGAGTGTGCAGTATGGTCAGAGAACTGACAGACTGACCCCCCCAACCCTTTAACCTCTGCAGCAATGCTGGCAGAACTTCCATGTCTATTTTCAAAAGCCAACATCTGTATATGTTGCCGAACACATGCACTCAATTTATTTTGGCGAACATAGCAAGGCCTGTTCTGAGTGGAACCTGTCCTGTTAAACCACTGTATGGTCTTGGTCACCATGCTGCAGCTCACTTTCAGGGTGTTGGCAATCTTCTTGCTCCCCATTCACACCTGAGACCTTAGAACACTAACGTGTCACATGATATTAGGAGGGAAAATGGCTAATTCGGCACTATTTGGCAGTTTTCACTTGGGGTGTACCCACTCATGTTGCCAGTGGTTTAGTCATTAATAGCGGTGTGTTGAGTTATTTTGAGGGACAGTTAATTTACACAGTTATACAAGCTGTAGACTGCCTACTTTACATTGTTTCAAAGTATCATATCTACATTGTTGTCCCATGAAAAGATATAATAAAATAGTTAATTAGTAAAATAGTTAGTAAATAATAGTAAAATAGTTAGTTCAATGATACATCATTGAATCTTTGCTCGAGTTTGAATTCACGCTGGGTTTATACAGTGGAAGCTTGAAATTTGAAAGCCTCTTCACTCAAACAATAGGCACCCTAAATAAAACTGGTGCAATCTTATAACCACTATGCACGTAATACAGACCAGTCGGTGGTAATAATGACACCAATACTGTATGCCAATTGCCATGAAACACAAAAGAAGAAGAACTAGAGCACAAACATAGGCAAGTTATTTATATAAATCTATTATATGATTTCAGTATACAGGCGCAATTACAGCTTTTCTATATTTCTATACTCCCCAAAATACACTCCAGCCATTCCAGATACATGGAAGCTAATCTCCATTTAAATTATCCATAAAAATGCACTAAGCAAAGTTGCTTAAACAATCTAGTACTGTTTATATGAGAGCCGTATACACAGCTCACAAAAAATAGGGGATATTTAATTATGGGATATTTTATTTTAAAGTATCCACTATTTTTGTTAGGAGTCATAGTATTAATATAAATTAATGCTGTGTGATCTACTTTACTTAGGTTGTATTGATGTCAGATCTGAGTCAGCATGTTGTTATGACTAATAGCAATAGTTCATTCTAAGTTTTGTTGTGCCTATAGGCAAATAGTAGTTCATAAAGGAGAGACAGAGGACTTGTCTGAACAGCAAAGCTTATGTAATGAACATAAGTATGAACATACTTGTAAAGTTGTTGGAATGTTGTATGTAAAGTTTTGTTAGAAAAGCTTGAATATCATTTGATTAAAAAGACAACTAATTCAGTCTTACCAACT
The DNA here is from genome assembly GCA_034780495.1 of Parotocinclus cesarpintoi. Lineage (NCBI taxonomy): Eukaryota > Metazoa > Chordata > Actinopteri > Siluriformes > Loricariidae > Parotocinclus > Parotocinclus cesarpintoi. The sequence continues at coordinate 15,577 of JAUZSV010439075.1, read as the reverse complement.
ATAACAATACAGTAAACACTCTGAAATGAAACATGATACAAAATATTAGGAAATGACCACTGACAACTGCTAGTGAGTATGAAATTATCAGCTCATATGCCATTAACCTGGACTAAAACTAAGCCAAGAAAGCCAGTCAAGTACCTGAACCTTCTCCTGCCTCTCTCAGTTCTACATGTGATTATCTTGTTCAGGAAATGCAGATCCAGTAGTAAAACCAATGTCAGTGCCACTGTGTCTATCAATGCCTGTGACTGAGAGGAACCATCACATAACATCAGGAAAATCAGTTTGTACATGCATACAAATCCAAATACATGCAGTATATGACACAGAAGCACAAGTGTCTCTTGCTCCAAGCTATCTAGCTCAAAAAAGCATACAATTTGTAAGGGTTTTTAAACTTTTCACTTCTAATAGAAAGTAAAGCTGGTGCGCTGGTGCTGCTGCTTCATATTTGGATTTCTGTCTTTTTGTTTTGTGTTGCTACTAAGCTGTTTTGGGTGACTGTTTCTGGAAAAAAAAAGCAATTTATTGCTAAATTTATAAGCCCGCATTGTTTCCTACATTTACTCTGACTTGTATTTTATTGCAGACATTATGCACCTGATATATTTCATGTTTTTATACGTCATTTCATTTGCTAATAGACATTCATTCCTGCATTTCAGGCCTGCAACATATTCCCAAAAAAGCTGTGAAGGTAAAGCATTAACCACTGTGTAATGTTGCCATTGCTTTATCCTATCTTAAGAGATGTTTTGGCACAAATGGTAACAAGCAATTTAGTGTTTCGGGTGTTATTTTTCCCATAAATCCTGCAAACACGTCAGTGCCACTTCTGGAGATGGTTAACATGCGGTTTCATTTTTGCACAATAAAGTGCATTGTGGTATTTGTGAATGTAACTTTGTATTGTAGTAATTGATCAATTAAATTGCCCATGTGGTTCTATCAGATATTATTGAATTTTGATTCTGCAGTTCCCTCTAAGGGATTAAAGATCACGAGTGTTCAGCTTAAGCTTGCACTCAATTCCTTGAATTGACTAATGATAGTATGCACTGAAGAAAGAGAAATACTTGTATGTAAATCCCTTCCAATCTGTCTTTAAGGTGTATTGTTTTTATATGTTTTGATTATTTTATTACACATTTATTAACAAACTGGTCATCTTCGCACATCAAAGCCTTTGGATGCTGATTTTGTATCAAACCATTATTACAATCACCTGTTGAAACCACCTGTTAAAAATCACATTACTAGATCTAAATGGTCCTCATCCCAATTGTTTTTGGAATTTGTAACAGGCCTGAAAAGCAAATGAAATGAAGTTGAACAAACAAAACATAAAATATCATACTGTCTGCAATGAAACAAAAGTCAAAGTACATTTTTATGCTTTTTCCATACTGTCCAAACTTTTTACAAATTGGGGTTGTATTTTTATCTTTAATATTTTGTATTTATGACTTTACTCATTACTCATATAGTCTTAAGCTTGCAGAACTCTCGTTTGATTTCAATTTAAAACATCTTAAACACACACACAAACACATATACATTCACTCATACTTACTCTTTCCTGATGATGTTCCCAAAATCTGCTCAATCAACCCTCTGAGAAAGCAATGATTCTATGGATAAACCAAAAATCTGAAGTTATATGACATCACACATACACAGTCACAAGCAGCACACAAACAGTTGGTTCCTCTCTCCAGCCAGGACAGACACTATCTATTGATAAAAAAAGTACACTGATGTGCTGTTCAAGGATCTGTGGCAGTGGCCCCATTGTTCACCAAATACTCTGACACTTACTCACATGTCCCTATGCCACGTAGCACTAAATAAACTTATAGTATAAGCATGCAATTGACAGCAGTACAACAATTAGTTCTTGTCCTCGGTTTATGATGAATTTAACTCATGATGGATTTGTCAAAACGTATCCCTATTGTAAATCAGGGTCTACCTGTATAGCACTATTAGTCTAATAGGGAACACAGTTGTAAACAATTTCAGATAATTCCCAGTTAAAAGGTTGACATGCAGGAACATGTTAGGTTAAGTATTATTTTTAAGCAGTGCATATATTTAACATAATAATATAATATAACATTATTTTTTTTTTTGCCAAGAAACAAGAAGATGCTGGTAATCTGGTAAAAAATACTGTTGTTTACTGCAATAAAACCTTTAATTTCCTATTTTTCAAAGACTCACTGCAAGCATTGACAGTTTATTTATCTGAAATAAATGTTAATTTAATGTTAACTTGTTAGCATTAACTAGTTAAAGACTAATACAATTATCAAACAAACAAAAAAAATCATACAATCCACTGTCAACCTTCTTCTTCCAATCAGGCACAGGCACGCATCCACACACATGGACATGTCGGGTATATAGGTCAGTCTGCATGACCAAGCATGCTGACATAATAGGATTACACCATACTTGCGGCTGTGCTACTAGAAAGAACAAAAAACTTAAAAATACTACTGCAGTTTATATAGCATATTTTTATAGCTATATAATATTAAAATATGAAAACTTGGTTTTAAAGAACAATGCATTATTTTCATTTAAACTATGTTATACATTTAACCAAGACCAAGAAACAATAGGAAAACACTGGAAACTAAACAATTCCACTAACCACTAAAAAGAGACTAATTACAACCGTTGGTAGCTTAGTATTGTGCGTAATAATAGCGATAACAGGTTATATTTGTCATTTTCTTATAATACTGTATATACTGTGTAAATTTACGTATAATTGTGCATAATGAAGCTCTAACAAAAATAACTTGCCTTTTCTTACATACTCATGCCTTAAATAAAAAAGTTACAAGTAGCAAATACAGTACAAACAAAAACGAAATAAAATTTCAAACTACAGTAAACTGATCCAATGTTTGAAAGCAACAAAGCTCTTAAGATGAAAAACAATTTTATGGAGTAGTAAATGAGTAGTAAAAGCCTAATTGTAAGCAGCCAGCAAGTACATGTGCACATCATATTGCAGAATATAGCAAAATTACAGAACACGCTTCAGCAAATAACCTTATATTTGGACATCTAGCTGACAAAATCTTTCAAATTTAAAAGATACATGTTATGTAATGATTTCTTTATCACTAAGTCAGTGTGACAGCTAGGTAAGAATAAGTATTAATCTTCCTATTTGTTACATAATCACAGAAAAATACTTATAGTAGATAAGTTATAACTGTATATACATTGGTAACAAAAAGTTTTAGTGAAAATGCTTTGTGAAGAAGGATTATGAGCCAAAATGCACAAAAATATGCAACAACAGCTTGAACACTAATGAAGATCAAGACAGATGACTGTCAAAAACTTTCCTCCACTGTCACCTGTCACCTAAACCAAACTGAGTATTTATTGGGGCACCTGAAGACAGAGAAAGCCAAGCATGTAGTCACGAACAACATGGATCTTCATATTTTTATGACTGATTGAGAATTACAGAAAAATAAAAGCACATATTATTTTAAACATTCAAATGTTATGTCTAAAATTGTTATGCTGATTACATGATTATGTTATAAATAATATATTAAATTAAATGATAAAAATAAGCATTTTCTCTAGTTGCCACAAATGTTTTTCCACCACTGTAGTTCAATAAGATAAAAATAAAAATAAATATATACACTATTATAACAAAATGAAATGAAAGACCACTACCAGTCTATATAGGGTTGTTTCGCTGATAGAATGCTTAAGTTACTGCAGGAATTTTGGTGCAAAGATTTCCATGATATCATACGATTTTACAAGCTATGGCCATGCTTTACAAACAAACATCTGATGTTTTAATACCTACTAATATTGGGTTTGTGTGACTGATTTACAGTGCTGATTGAATTGTAAAACATACTTAGATTTTCATACAAGTCCTAAAGGTTGATCAAGGGAACCCAATTACACAAAATTGATCAGGGTAAACAATCCAATATTGCATATATGTGAGTGAAAAAAGTTACTATACATATTTTTTTCATTATTTTTGAACACTCTACGCGTTTTCATCAACAGAAACTAGTCCAACCATGCCCAGGCCACACCAGAGTGCAGTAGCTATCTCCCTACTTAGGTTGGCAAAGGATGATGTGCTGTTAAGGACTTCCTGCTAAGGACTCAATATAATAAAATGAATATGTGTATCAAATGAAATATTGTCTGATATGGGTATTTTTTACATTATTTTATACATCTGTTATTATTTACTTTTTCTATTGTTTTACTATTAATATGAACTTCCTTATTACAATTATCATCTAAGTCACCCGAGGAGGATTTTTGTCACGTTTTTTGAGTCTTAGTCCTCCCAATGTGTCTTCCTTACAACATTTAGGGAGTTTTTCCTTTCAACGATCGACTTAGGCTTGCTTAATTTGGGATTGGCCTTATAAGATAATATAATGTAAAGCTGCTTTGAGACAATTCTATATTGTAAAAAGCACTATATATATAAATAAATTTGACTTTATTTGACTTGACAACTCTTTGTTGGTCAACCACTCTTTGTAATAATGGTCTTCAATATGTACACAGTCTGTCTTTAATCTTGAAAAGACTTTGATAGATTGTTGTTCTTTAACACAACAGGGTGTCCAGTCACTCCTGACTGTCATTCCAATGGTTAAAAACACCTGACTTAGTCTTCAACTTCTAACTAACTGTATTCTCCTATAGTTTTGGATATTTTGCAAGGTATTAAAACGTATATAATTTTTTTTAAATCACATTTAATTGGGTTATCTTTATCTGCTTTTAGGCCTTTTAGAATAGAAAAACTGATTTTACATTTATGCAGCAATATATTTTAAAAATATATTAAGGGCATACAAACTTCCAACACTAAATATACGCAACTGTACACCTCATGAACCAGTACACGTTTTTTAGGATAGAAGCGCAGATTCGTAACACAGTTAATATAAAACCAATAGACAGGGTGCCCCATAATATCACACACATCGAAAGGCCAGATGATTTTTGTTACGCGGTACCTGGAGTAGTCTAGAGCGCATGCGCGTACTCCCCATTCAGAAATGTTAGTGTTCTATTCAGTCTTCCACACATCAAAACACGTTTAATAAAAGGAAGCGTCGTTTCCTAAAGCTGTCATTCATGTGTTGTAAGAAGTTTATCGTCATCACATGTACGGCAGAAAGAAAAATGCCACAAAAAAACACAGAACAAGACAGCGAGTAATAAACGTGCCTCACAGCGCGAGTACAGACACTCAGCTGACTGGAGGCTGGACAACTCATGCAAAGTCAGTTTCTGGTCGGATCTCTGAATGTCTGCGTAAAAACCAAGTGACATCAATGAAGCTCACCCGGGGTAAACTGGCCCAGTGCTGACACTTACCTGGTATTTCAGTAGGACAGCCGGAGTTCAGATGGTGCCCTCTGATAGTCTTCTGTAGCAGTAGTAATCCCGCGCTGAACTATCCGGACACACACCATGTCCGTCAAGCACCGACTTCTAAAGACGTCATTTTGTTGTTGACCAGTCAGAGCGCAGCAAGGATTACCCGCCTCCCTGAACAAAGCGGGACGAAGAAAATAAATACACTGCTCACAAAGATTTTGGGATATTTCAAAATGAATACGCTGAGAATCCCACAAGAACTGCTGGGCTATCTGATCTTGTTCATGCTCTATCACTGTCACTGTGTTTTGGTAGTTTTGCTGAACAGTCAATGTGGTTCACCCCCCATGAACATATCACTTGCTACTCAATCACCATAATTGAGTTTGCATCTTTTTTTGCATCTTTTGCATTTGTGTAATCAAACAACTTTCTTTGACTTGTCATTTGCTTTTCTGATTAAATACAATCAAATGAAATAAAATTTCAAAATCAAAATAAAATTTTTAATAGCGTCATAGTCACTGAAATATCCCCTGTTTTTGTGAGCAGTATAGCATCAGCTGAGAACTTCTCCTTTGTTCATGCCTGCTCAATTGTGTTTTGATTTGTATTTAAAAATTGGGAAATAAAGCACTGGTGGAGCGCCTTGCATCATCAGCACTTTCATTGACAGCAACTTGAGTTGAGAATTTAAGTATGCCAAATCAATGAGTTCTATTTGTTTATCAGTACGAGATGTTTAAAACAGTAACTTTGTACAGCGTCTGGAGTAAAGGAATAAATTATGTGAAGCGTTAGGCTATTTCGTTTATATTAGATTATTATTATTCATTCAGATTCGCTAGCATTCTGTACAATTTTGGGTCTCTGTGTGTATTCCACCAGATTGCCTTCTATTTTGCAGGGTTTCCAGGTTTTTACAGTGCTCCTGGAGGTAGTGACTGAGTCTGTGGTTATCACATGACCAGACTAAGAATGCCTGTATACTACAGAAACCATGGCAACATAGTTATATTGCATGCATAGACAGTATGGTGGTGCAATGTTTAGTATTATCAGCTCATGGAGTTTGCATGTTCTTCTCATGACTACATGAGTTTCCTTCAGGCACTATCAAGGCACATTCCACAGACAGGTGTTAGGTCAAGTGGTGTCTCTGAAGTGTCCCAGTGAGAAAGAGAGTGTGAATGTGTGTGTGCTTATGCCCTTCAATGGATTGGTGCTCTGCCTAGGTTTGGTCCCTGCCTTGTGCCCTGTGCTACCTGTGTTACTGATTATGAAAATGATTGAATGAATGATTAATATAAAATAATATAATTTAATCACCCTGTTAACATAATTATCATGTGCATAAGCCTTTTGTTTATTTTTTACATTGCTATGTAAACATTACAATTACAAACACAACACCAATTAATGTATCAAATGTTCATGAAGGCTGTATTATTTGATGCAGTCCTCCACTTGTCTCCTCCACCAGGGACTACACCAGGGGTTAACGATCATACGATGTGTATGGTGGGTTTGTGCTTTTGTACTTTGTGTCTAAACCATGTAAGTAAATAGAAATTCTACATTGGGCCTCTATAGCAAATCACTGATTTAAAAAGTTTAGTATATAACTACATACTACCGTAGACCACATTGCTTAAATAAGAACATCACAATAACCTTGTTGTTTTGTTAAAATATTTTGTATACAGAACTTACAAGACTCGCAATTTATGTTTATGCATTGTATTGACCTAGTTTTGTGAAGAAACAATTTTTATACAGCTGATACTCATATTGAACCATTATTGAACGTATTATTATTATATCCATAAAGCACACATTTAGATACATTTCACATAGAATGCCATCATACCCATTCAAAATCCTCACGTATTGTCACTTTTAGTTGTACTCTGAATATTTACATTTATTAATGTAACTTTTTTCCAATAGTATTTATGCAAGCCTCATCATCAAAGGGAGATATAATAAAAAATCTGATACATTTTAAAAATGTTAGTTTAATACCTTGTATGGAAGCTACCATAATACCACTGTCAACTTTAAAGTATTTTTCAGTCTTTACAGCTGAATTTGATTGGTCAGTGTGTGTGACACCAGTCTTACAAGCTTTACACAAAGCTGAGCTGTATTGGTCTCACTGAATCTAACTTGTACTTCTGATGCCATGAGGCAGAATGTGTTTGGGTTCTAAGGATATGCAAGTTAGACAACAAACCTAAACACACTGCCCATAAAAACAAAAGCAAAAATGTCCTAGAGTGGCCAAGTCAGAGCTCTGAGCAAAATCCTATCCCTGTCAGTGGGCTTGGAGAGAAAATCTGACTGAACTTGAACAATTCTACAATTATTTATGGGCAAACTGTATCTAGTCCAGATGTGCAAAGCTGGTGGAGACAAATCCAAACAGAAACATATACAGGTTCTCATTTGACTGCTTTCTTATTTGGCGCATGCCAGATATCAGCTTAATCTGCAATAGAAAATATGAACATTGACCTGGTGCTCTATCTTTACCCTATCTAATCTGTTTAATAGTGTGCCAGCTAGCTCCAGAACATTTGTGTAATGCATGATTGTTGTCTCGAATAAACATGTTTAGGAACAGAAAAGAGTTTCTGAAATGATAATTTTAGCTAAAATGTTCAACTTTCATTTTATTTAAGTTGGCAAATATTACCTCATTAAATCATATTACTGTATATGGCAAAAATAAAAAAACTGATTAATTCAAGTAACTGCTCTGACATTAATTATTTAAGCATATTTTAGTGATATTATTATTATTATTATTATTATTATTATTATTATTATTATTACTGTTGTTGTTGTTGTTATTATTATTATTTTTATTATTGTTAGTAGTAGTAGTAGTAGTAGTAGTAGTAGTAGTAGTATTCATAGAAATAATAATAATAATCATCATCATCATCAACATCATCACAATTAATAATAATGTCAATGATTATTACCATAATAATTATAATATCTATGACAATATATATTCATAATGATGATAATTATTATTATTATTATCTTTGTTATCATTATCATTATTATTATTAGTATACATAGCACACGTGTTACTCGCTTTGTGAATGTGAATGTAAATGTAATGTTAAGGGCTAAAAAAAAACGGCGGTTTAACACATAGTATGAGACACAAGAGGGCGCGCTGTCCCATAAAATGCCCAACATGACCTCTGCGGACTGTGAATCGTGTTTGTATTGAGAACCAAGGTTGGTGTGCGACTGTTGCTCGACCATCTACTACAATGCTCACAGAAATAGGGGATATTTCAAAATGAATATGAAGCGATGAAAAAAGAAGCATTTGATTTTATTTCATTAAATGAGATCATCAGAGAAGCAAATAAAAAGTCAAAGAAAGTTGTCCAATTATGCAAAGGAGATGCAAACTTAATGATAGTGATTGAGTAGCAAGTGATATATTCATGGGGGTGAACAAAAGCTTGTTAAACTTGACTAAAGAGACACACATTGACTGTTCAGTAGAGTGTATGGTCAAGCAAAGATTGCCAAAAAACACTGACAGTGATGAAGCATGAACAGGATCAGATTGTCCAGCACTTCTTCTGGGATCTGCTTCGTATTCATTTTGAAATATCCCCCAATTTGTGTGAGCAGTGTCATTATCGTTCCCACAATTAAACCAAATCCGCAATTTTTTTTAATCAAATGTAATGACAATCAAGTGTATGTGTGCACCCTATTGATGTTAAAGAACACAGATTCATCTAATATGATCTTTACATAACATGTGTGTGTTAAGACATCAGAAAAAAAATGTTAATGCTTATCGGGCTGGAAAAACTTATAAAACCATGTTTAAAAGTTAGAAGCCCACCAATCAACAGTCAGAAAGTCTTACAAATGGAGTGAATTTAAGTCCATTGCTACCCTCACCTGAAGTGGACAATGTTCTTATGTCTGGAGAAAGGAAAACACAACATCCCAGCATAAGGACATTACCACATCTGTGAAACATGATTTTAGCCTGTTTTGTTTGGGGGGGATTGGTTTTTTTTTTCTTTTGCAACTGGGCCAGGACAGCTTGCCTTTGTTGATGGAACAATGAATTCTGAACTAAACCAGCAAATTCTTTTCAAAAGGAAATGTCAGGATTTTTAATGTTTTGTCTGATACCCTTCATTTTGTTTGCTAACCATTAAAAATCTATTCCTGCATTTCAGGCCTGTGACGCATTCCAGAAAACCTTAGAACGAGGCAATTTATGGATAATAACGATGAAAAAAAACTAAGCTTATGATGTGATTTTAAACAATTGACATTACCAAATGATTTTTTTGTGTTGTCCCTGTAAAAGATGTAATTAATGCTGCTCTAAAATCTCAATATCCTTCTGAAATAATGCTGTCATCACATAAATGGAAACAACCATTGTCAAGGGCACTGACACAACACCGCTAAATGGTCTTTTTTACTTTTTGTCTGGAGCATATAAGATCTGGGATACTAATTCGTCTGACCACAACATGTTTCCACTGTGTGATGGTCTCAAGAATTTGATGCCACTTGTGGACATGGTTAACATTATACTTCTTTTTTGCACACTAAAGCTTTTGTAAATGTAACTTACATAACTTACTACTGTGCTGTACGTAACTTATTACTGTATTGTAGTAATTGATAAAGGTTTACCAAAGTAATCCCTTACCCATGTGCTTGTATCAAGTATTGTTGAATGGTGGTTTTTGATTCAGTGCCATCTGAGGGATCAGAGATCGGAGTTTAGGCTTGCACCCTTGGCATTAACGCAGTGAAATTCTCAATGTCCTTCCTGTATACATGTAGTTATTATGTGTATATGTGGCTTCCTCCCACATTCCAAAGACTCGCATTAGCTTAACAAGTTGCTCTAAACTGGCCCAGCTGGAATGTGTTTTCAACGTTGGTTGGGCCTGGAGTTGGATGTCCAGGACACACTACACGATTAGTGCCACCATGACCCACCGAGATAACAGGAACCGTCAGTGAGGGAGTGAGACACGCGCAGTATTGTATATAAAATAAATGTTTTAGATGTTTAATGTTTAAAATAAATACAATCAGTACAATTTTGTTGCATTTTGCCCTTTTTTACTAATATTTCACTTTATATGCATTTTATTTTTCACAGTCAAGTATATTTGGAAATAATATGAAGGACAAGAAAATAAAAATTTTATTCATGTGTAGTGGTTTATTAGCCTAATTATACCATACATAATTATACTGTGGCTACAATGCACAAGACAAACATAAATGTAAGTCTATGTACATAAGGATTACATGGACAGATGTTTCCTGGTTTTTCTCATATGTTATGTACACATAACAGATGTACACATCTGGTGGTCCAGAACCTTTCACAATATGGAGATGCCTTGAACACCATTTCTTTTTAATGAACAACCATGGTTGGTCTAGATGACTTATATATACCCTGTTACCCTGCAGTATTTCTCCATGCTGACGTCTGGAAAAATAATATTGTGATGGAGCCCTGTTGGTATCCATTTTTAATGTGGTCACTGCAATTATCAGTGGTGAATCTGGATGAGCACAGGCATGATTCACTATAAATGTCGGCTGATCACCACATCATAGGACCATCATACCTGTATGTAAAAGAAGAGCATTAATATGTATTGACAATACAAATTGTTTCATACAAATGCATCTATCAGAAAATAGAAGGTTGTTTGAAAATAGATAAAATGTGTAGCCAGTACATTCTACCTGGATTGTGGTTGCATCTCCTTATCTCCAAAGAACAGGTTTGAAGTTAATGCATCTGTGTCTGACCTTTTGCCATATCTGAGAGAAAAGCAAGTGAGGTGGTGTTACGCTGTGCAGAGCGCTCTTTTTGGCCACCACATGAGATCACTCAATTTGCATTTGTGCTTTTACCCTAAACTGTGTTCATTACAGAAAATAAAATCCATTACTTTCCAAGGAACAGAAAGCAGTGTGAGGTATTTCAAAGACTGAGGTCCAGGAAAGCAAGTGTGTAATTAGATGGCCATTATTATATAGCCATTTAAAGACTGAACGATTTGTATAATGACATTGAATATAGATGCTTACTGAAACTTTTTTCTAAACAGGAAAAACTTTATACTTACCAGGGTAAGTATTTTTCATAATCAAATGTGACTATTTTACATCTGTCGAGGCACGTAATTATATCCAACTGTCACCTTATTTCACAGCTGGCATGTCTTTATGCCATGAAAGAACCACGTCAAAGAGAAGCTAATCTTTAAAGCAGTGAGTGGGAGGCTTTTAATTAGACAATCAGACGTGTATTCTTGGTAGATTAATACCAGCCTCTTAAAGGCGCACTGGAAAACAAGTGGCCTAATTTTAAGGGAACAAAAAACACTTATGGCAAGATTTTTTTCACCACTGCTTCCTCGAAGTTCAATAGAACTAAAGATAAGTTAGTTATCCTGCTACATAACAGCAATAATAATGATCTTTTCAGTAAAATCTAGCCCTTCTAATTTAAACCTTTCATGAGCTAGGAAACTGGATTATAAAAGAATGAAACACATAAAACACCATGACCTTCTGCCTAAATCATGCTCTTTCTTTAAAAAAAAAAAAAAAAGTACTACTTCTTTTATGTGACTATTTAGGCATATTTTTGAACATTTTTCACAGCTGATGAAGGACTTCCAACTGAGTGATCACACTCATCAAGAAACATTTTAGTTTTTAACTGTAAAGTTGGGTTATTGCTAGGGTAACTACAACTATATTCCTGAAGAAAGCAGAAGCATGTATAAATACAGAACTACAAAGATGGATAGAGCTGTACAAATTGTAAATGTTGTAAAAGTACTGACATCACAATTTAAAACATTATTTTACCGTAGATATCTGAAATTATACTCCCATATTACTGTGCCATACATCTCTTCAGCTCACCTCTGTCTTGTGATCAAGTTGATATAGTGTCTCAGTGCAGAGTAATATTTGGCTAGCTCCTCAGCAGGTGCATCCTGGTCCGGGTTGTCCGGTTTTATTGGGTATCCTTCCACCAACGCACCCAAACACACCACAACCAGCACACACGCTGCCCAGCCCACACACAAATTTGCAAAAGGACGCATCTAAGGCAAATAACACTACACCAGTTATAAGGTACAAGTTACATTCAAAGGAGATAACATTTATTAGGTAGTTCTTTTTCCTATTAAATGTATATAAAATAGAAAATGTCTTTACAGCACAAAATGCTCAGTATTGCATTCACAGGTCACAGCCTTAACTGCATAACTGAATTAACTGAATTCAATTGCTTCCTGCATTTTAGAGAAAATGTGGTTCAACAGAATTGACCACAAAGTCAATATTTGCTACAGGTTAGTTAACTGACGGTAGCATACACAAAGTGGATACATTACTTAAACTGAGACAAACAAGACAGTTTGCCATTTGCACAAACACATTTAGGCTACAACGTTTACAAATTGACACTAGCTCCGTGTTTGTTGTAACTTACAGTGAGTCAGAGGTTTTTTTCTTCACTCCGCCTGTTGCTTGTGAACGATGTGCTGAACTCTCGTAGCTCTGATTCGTGTCTGTTTGCGGATGATCGGCTCAGAGGGTTTATATAGCGTTTGGCGGAGCGGAGCGTGCGAGGATGCGCGTGGACTCACTCTATCAGAGCGCATACGCACGCGCGCGCGTCGCAGACAGAAGTCACCTATCGCTGAAGTCGGCAAATCAAACGTCTAGGTTTGGTTTTATTTCTTTATTGGATTGCAAAGTTGACTTAATTGTTATCAATTCATTATTTTTGCGTGTTTAAGCCTGACTTTTATATCAGCACATTATGCTGAAATACAAAATAGGCCTACCTGATGTAGCCTACTTGTTTTTAACATTTTGGGTGTTAATATAGTTCTGTCCAGAATTCTTCACGAATTAATGTTCAGTAATTATTTTCTTTTTGGAAATCAGTTTAGAGTCAATAATTGGGAGGTGGAACTTAAAGATGCCTATCCAAGTTGCTTATCCCTCAGTATTGGATGGTGCCTTGTGCTTATTTATATAGGTCATGTCTCGGTTAGTAGAAATCATTCCATGATATCGATAAATAATGTTGTTGCGCAAGTAAATCAGTTTCCTTTATTGCTGTCATGCAAAAATTACACTGGGATTAAACTTTTTTTTTATAAGTTCCAATTATAGGAAATTGTTTGCAGTGTGTGTGTTTTTTGGTAGTACACCTGGCATGGTTTACTAGTTTTCTATTAATTATTGCTATGTTAACATAACGCATAGTAAAAATCTTTCTTGCAAATTACAGTTAATAATCTCAAGTTAGACCATTTTCGGATCCGAAACATAACTTGCATTTTTCACTGAAGGTCCCAGTTCAAGGCAGGCCAGGTTTCTCATTCATGACACAACTGCAAACAAAGGTGACAGTGAACAGGTAATGGGTGCCATGACATTAATTTTCCTTCTGCTAGGCCCCCAAAATGATTCAGACAGAGATTTGATTGTGCAAACGAACCTAGATGGGAATAAATTAATCAAAATGATCATCCAGTTTCTTTTAGTCCAAAGATGTACCCCCTCTCAAAGTCTGCCAAATAAGGAAAATGTCTTTGAGTGCATCATAGAGGCATGTATCACAGTCAACATTACACTACCCAAAAGTAGACTCTGTGAGCCTTTGTATGTACAGCCATACCACTTGTAGTCCTCTTGTAGAATGACCCAAAAAAGATAAGAATTTCTGTATCATACAGAACAAAACTTTTATAAATGTATAAAAAGATAAAAAAGATTTAAAAAAAGATTTTTTAAGATATAAAAAATAAAAAGAACATCATGCAAAGTATGTAAATTGCCTTGGATCTGGCACCACTTACGGTAAGTGCAGGGCTAATATTGTCAATGATCATTTCTACTTAAAGACTAATTTCTGATATATTATTCAGATTCAAATTGGACAGCCTTGTTCTCAGCATCCATCACTCCAGGTTCCCATGGGCAAAAACATTGACAAAGACAACTACCTAATATAATTACCTCAAAGTACTTGCCATTTTCTCCGTATCAAGTAATTACTGTGAAACTCCAGAACTCCGAATTACAAATAGCTTGCATTTAAGCAGTGGCTTTACATGTACAGTTGAACAGATCTCTTTAAATCATTGATGCTAATCTATGCTCCTGGGCAATACATGGGTCAAACCTAAAATTGCCTAAAATTAAGTTTTTAATGGTCCTAACAACAAGTCACAAGTCCGAAAATTAGCAAGAACTAAGAAAAAGTATACTCCTGAGATCTTTATGTACATTTCCTTTTCACTGCTCATTGCAAGTTAATTGTTGAGGGGGAAAGTAGGAAACAGGAAAGTAGGAAAATCATTTGTCAAACATACATCAAAATTTATGTTTGGCATAAACCCCAAAGTAACACATCTGGAAGTTCAAATCTTGTCTTGTTTTTTTGTTAACATTTTATTTAGTTGGTAATTTGCCACATCTGATGCAGCCTATCACATGCATAAAACTTCCCAAAGCTATTAGATATCTACAGATATCTACAGGTAGCCTTTAACAACAGAATTTAGGACTATTTTTATTTATGTATATTTCTAATGTGGGTTCTGTGTCTGGAAGATCATAAAAGCCATTTCTGACTAAGAAAACCATCAGTGAATTAAGTTGTTGGCAAAAAATGGAAAATCAGTACCACTCAGTGCTATCATGATAACGCCAGCTATAAGTGCCTTTTGCATATGATGACAAAGCCCTATTCTCAGTGGTGTCATAATGCCATAAAGAAACTTTTGCTATTGTTAGAACAGTTTTATGTTATACAGCACGTAATTTTTGGGTTAGATCAAGTGCACTGGTAAAATTTATGTTCAAATTTAAATTGAATGAGAATAAAAATGAGACACTTGTTTATTACCCCTATGGAAAAAGGTTGAAAGGTTGAAAGGCCCAGCTAAAAGAAGATAAGTACAATCAGGGGTGTCATTAGACCCACTTCACTGAGGCACATGAGTCATAAAATGGTCCTGTGTCCCACTTAAGTTAAGGGGGTATAAAGCCAAATTTATCCTGGACTACTGAGCAGAACTACAGG
>JAUZSV010438968.1:0-17562 GCA_034780495.1 Parotocinclus cesarpintoi | reverse complement strand
ACCCTCTCCAAGGAACACAGTAGCTACACCACTAATCAAACAGGGGGACCTTGCTACCGTCCCTCAGGAAAACTATAGCAACGCCAGTAATCAAACAGGGGGACCCTGCTACACCCCTCCCTCCCAGGAACCCAGTATCTAAGCCACTAATCCTGCACTGCTTACATGTGTGGCCAGCATTAGTTTGACTACTATATCTGCGAACAAGTTGCAAAATGTATTTGCCGTCTTGGAACATTCAACCATAACAACTGAGACCTGTACAAGAAGCAAGTTTATGTGATGTTTGACAGCTGTTAAAAGTGGCTGTAGTGCTTGAAAAACACAGAGGGAATAACAATGAGGAGTCATGATAACTCAAGACTGTGTGCATGTACTGGGTTGTTGGTGAATGTACGAAGTGATTGTGATTCAAATAAAGTTAAAAACATAGAATAATGTTAAAAACCCATATGGCAAGCGGCAACTAAACACTCACCTCTTTACTCCTAAAATAAATCAATAGAAATAAACCTATGCTTGTGTGCTTTTATTTGTTTTGTTTCGATTTACCTACATCAGATCCTAGTAAGTTCTGGTTTGATTTTGTTCTTGGGTTATTGCTTATATTTTACCTACATGAGGTTTTTACTTGTAAGAAGAATACGAAGCACTTTTGTAGGGTGTCTGCTAAATGATTTCTGAATGAGGGACATTTTTATTGTATATAGTTCAAAACAGTTTTCAGATATAATGTTTACTAAATAATACTAATAGAACACCCAACTGCTTACCATGATTGTTGGCGAAGAGCTGGGATACTTCAGTGCAAGATACATTAACAACCTGCCCCAGTTCAGCTCGAGACCAGCAACGAATCTCATCCCACATTGTCCGGCAACCTAACAGGCAGCAACACGAAAAAAAATATTACACTGCTGTAAATGAATAATATTCAACATAAATGCCACAGGATAAAACAAAAAGCATGCCAAAGCCTGAAGTTAAGGGTAGGAAGATATTTAAGGACAAGAAGTAATACCAGAGAAGAAAGCTTAACATTTAAGCCAGGGAAATATATAGATGGGCATTTATTATACATAGAGGAAGAGAGTTTATGGGAGGTCGTAATTTTCCTGTTGTATTTGAATCAGTGTTTTGTCCTAGGTGTTTGCAGTTAAATTTGATAGATAAGATAAGATAAGATAAGATAAGATAAGATAAGATAAGATAAGATAAGATAAGATAAGATAAGATAGTCCTTTATTAGTCCCACAGTGGGAAAATTCGCTGTGTTACAGCAGCAAGGCACTCAGTACAAAAAATAGACAAAAATATATATAATATATGAATACTAGAAATTAAGAACTATAAGAATTTATTGCACAGGGGTAGGGGTAATTCTGCGTTCTGTGAGTGTATTACTGTTTACATGTGTGTGTATATAGTCTACTGTGTATATGACTATATATGTGTACATACATACATACATAATCTACTTGGAGCAGTGCTGGTTATAGAGTCTAAATGATGATGTAGCCTATCAATACGGTCTTTAATTAAATGAGATTGTATAACTTATACTTTACACAAAAGGTTTAGTTTGGTTTTTAATTGATGCCTATTAAGTTTAAAATGAAGATTTATCTTCAGAGAAACATGCATGAATGACACATCATATTCAAACTCTTACGAGTTAAATAACACCTTGCAATTGGTCTGTTCATTTTGCTTATGTTAGTTTTATCTTCAGGAATCCTGTGGGGTTAAATTGAAATATAAAAGTCTGTATTCATTAGAAATCACAGTATTAATTATAGCTACGCTTACATCTATGGATATATTAGGAAAATATTTCACTTTTAAAGTGCTTTGCCAATAACGATGAAGGAATGCAGGAACGACTTAAGTTGCGTTGCTCATCAACAACATGTTTAAGAAAAGGAAAATAATAGGTAAATAAAATGACGGATAATACGTTTTGTTGTCAATACCCAAAAAAACGTTAAGTTTTGTAATATTAATACTGTTCCAAGGGAGAACTTGGCGCCCTGTCTGGCTCCCACGCGACCCTGAACTGGATAAAGTGGATGTGAAAATGAATTAAACTTGAATTGGTTAAACTGTTATTGCATTCATGGTCAAGTTTTTAATCATCACGTAAGCATCTTTACTCAAAAAAAAAATTCCTCTAACACTGGTTGTTACATTTGAGCGTGAAAACAGCGTGAAAAAACTGCCTCCAAGCAGCACAATGGAGCTGAAGCTGCCTTTGTGCGCCAGGGTGCTATGCTCCAATTTCATACTGATTTAGCGCCGCTTTATGCGCTGCTGCTGTGATTTGCACCAATTTTGCGGTGCATTACATGCAAGTTTATTGACGGTGCATCCAGAATAGTCGACTAAATAAGCGTTGGATGTTAACAAATCAGCATGCGTTATGCTACCCGTCAACAGCTAAGGTCACGTGTATCAGTATGTTGAGGGAATGAGTATGGCTAGGTCATTCATTACATTAATAACATTTGATGGTTGATGAGCAGCGTGTAACAATGGGATTAGAAATTGCTTTCCTTAATTACCCCGTAGCATCCTGTATGAAGACTTTTAATCATAGCTTGTAAATATCCACAAAGCAAACGTTGGTCCATTATAAATGCACGGTTTCAGTATGGTGTATGGAGATGTGATTTAAGACTTTGAGCATAGCATGGTTGTTGGTTTTAGGCAGGTCGGTCTAAGTATTTAAGAAACTGTTTTTGCGCACAGCCACCTCTAGGTTTTACAGAGAATGGTCCGAATAAAATAATCTATTCAGTAAGCTGAATGGTGATAATGCCTTGTTGATGCCATAGATCAGGGAAAAATGGCCATACTGGTTTGTGCTTATAGAATGCAAGAGTAAACAGTTGTTGCAACTGAGGTAAGCATCTCTGAATGCACGTGGAACATTAAAGCATGCAACTCTTGTAAGCTATAAGAACAAAAAAAAAACACGTAATCTCAAACTGGTTTACTAAATATGACAATGAGTTGTTGTTGTTGTTGTTGTTGTTGTTGTTGTTGTTGTTGTTGTTGTTTTACTCAAATCACCAGATCTTATTCCAGAAAAGCAAATCTGCATGCATGACTGTACAGGATTTGTAGTACATTATACATAGTGCATATCTTATTATTCTTATATCTTTTTCATGTTCCACTTTATTGACGTTCTTGTAGCTGCAATTTATATTTACGGTTTAAACTGTTTATTAATATAATCATATTTTATTATTTATAACTGCAACACTGTATTTTGAGTTTCTTTTGTAAAGCACATTTACCTTGTATGCCAATATGTATGCATTAACTTATTTTTGTCTATTTGTTTGCTTAGCAGTTAAACTTCTTCAGTCCACACAAACAGAATTGCGTCCAAACCCGTAAGCACCTCTTCACAGCTTTCCTTTTAAAGAGAGGTTCAACAAAGCGGTTTTGCGCATGAAAGTGATAGGGTTCTTTCACTAGCCTCATATGGAAAGAGGGGGCACACAACAGACCGAAGAAAAGATCAGTGGTCTCTCCAAAAGGGGGGATTGCGAGCCTCTTTTTGGCGCTCGAACCCACAATAGTCCATTGTGGACCTTATCCAAACTAAGGAGACGCGCAGCGCTCAGAAGTGTCAATGGGCCGCTTTTCATTCTGTCGCGTGGCGAGTACTTCAGATCAACATCAAATGCTCAGCCCCTTCTCCTCTTTTACCCCATTAGTGCTGTAAATCAGCACGAACCGCTACGACTTTATATAATAAACGGATTTACTAATAAATATAATAATAAACCAATGTTAGATTCCTACAAACAGCAAAATGTTCTAAAAGCAAAATGGAAAATATAATAAATATAATAAAAATAAAAAATATAATAAACGGATTTACTAATAAATATAATAATAAACCAAAGTTAGATTCCTACAAACAGCAAAATGTTCTAAAACCAAAATGGAAAATATTAAGTTTTTAACGAATTTAACAACAAAACACTAGTCGAAAAATGTAAAGAAAATGAATTTTGAGACCTTTACTCATCACCACTGATCTGAAAGCTGCAAACAGGGAAATAGCTTACACTTATTCTACATATTCTTCCAAGATTAAATCATGAATACTAATACATGGTATCTTCCAAATTGATTAGTCGTTAATTAGTAATCAATTAAATCTATGACTATATTTTGGCTGCACAGACTCCAGATTTGAAGCTTATAGAGAATATTTGGTCGGACATAAAATAATTTATCACAAAGCAAACATTTTTGTTTACTATGTCAATTCTTTGAAACCATTACCATTGAGTGAACACTGATTCTCCAGTTTAGTGCTGGTGTGTATATAATCTGTTTAGTTGGAAGAAAACCGTAACACATTTTATACATGATCATTTCTACTTAGATTTTTGTTTTATTTGCTAAAGACATTTGTATTCTTTAGTAAAGGCTGCTATAATTATACTATTCAAACTTTACTCACTTTTACTTGCTAAAATGCGTGCGTTTTGGATTTATTTTAACTTACGTTCGGTTATTTAATTGTGTAATTGTAATTGTTTCGTTTTGAGAGTTTTCGTTGACTGTGTAGTTTTCGTTCATTGTAACAACTTATTGAACTTAACAGCCCTTTAAATCGATTACCTTTTTTACAAGCAGGCTTAGAGAATATGGAGTTACTGTTAATAAACCTGTATACTTATAGTTTTTTAGGAATTAGTTTGTGTAATTTAATTAGATTAACGTTCTATGAAAAGGGAGTTTCCACAATAAGATATGAGGGTTGCATAAAGCTATCCGAAATGTCCATTGTTCTCTTCTGTAAAGCTTTCCCTTAGGTGCCATGATTTGCTACATGTTAATGTGCCAAACCAAATTCTGAATGAATTAAAGTCTTAATCTGTGAGACTGTGGTAGGGAACCGGCCAACTCAGCACCGGCACTGTTGTGAGTAAGGCGCATACATTTGCTTGGCATATTGTGAGATTGTATCGGTTCTAAGTCGTTCTAGATAAAAGTGTCAGCCAAAAGTCCAAATGTAAATTGAAACCAAAGTGACTTGCGGAGAAATCGTGAAATAAATTCAATTATACCTTGGTTGGTCAGGAAATGGAAATAAATCCTGTAATGGCTTCGTTTTGTTGACTGTGAAATTTGGCTGAATTAGACGCTGACTCCTGTTAAAGAAACCATGTGGACCACAGTGTGTGTGTCATGTCCAAGATTTTCCCAAGACCCGGGCCCTATTGATAAGGTAGTGTGGAAAATCAGGCACTTAGGGCCCCTGGGCTGGAGGCGTTCCTCTAATTCGCCTCGCTCCGCTCCAACAAGGCCACATCTGCTCGACTTCTACCTCTATTTCATGCAGTTCTGTCATGCCTAAAATAACCCGTCAACTTTAGAAACACCTATCCAAAATCAATAGAAGTGCAGCAAGTGTAGTTTTGGTACAACGTTTTGATAAGCCATGTTCAAAACAGCTGCAAACGTGAAGCTCAAATTTGTACATATTTTCCATTTCCATTTGTATAAATGTCACGCACTTCCATTACTCACTGAGTGTGTAGAGGCTTGTGTGGAGATATTGGCATGATTTCCACGGTTCTGCCCGCGATCCAAGCCGTGAAACACTCACAATAGACGCTGAATGGACAGAACTGGTACAATTCGATCTGACTCCAAATTTGCAACGTTCCCATTTTATGGTAATTCTGTATGGTTCTCATCACAACTTTGCCCCACACGATGGTTAGTTTACATTGTTAAAGTATTGCCTGTAAGACCAAAATGTTCAACTTTCTTGTTTCTACACTACTCACAAAATTATCTGATATTTCAAAATGAAAACAAAGTGATACAATCTTTTTATTCAACAAAAACATAATACACAAGTAACACAAGTAAACAACAAGTCAAGAAAAATGTGTTCTATAATGCAAATGAAATGCAAAAAAACATTTTTTATTTAACTGATGAAAACGCACTATATAAAAGGCTGAAAGTGTTGGGTGTATCTGAACATTTCCTGATCTTGAACGTGCACATCCTGCAATTTTCCAGCCCTTGCAATGCCTCTGCAAAACAATTTGTCTAAAGCTTGGAGAGCCACAGGACGTTTTGAAGCTGGTCAAATACAGACAAGAGTGACAACAGCACTTTTAACATCCCAAAGTGTGATTAAAACACACTAAGTCACGGAATTACTTTCAAGAGACTGAAACAGTATGAAGAAGACTATTGCAGTTTCACGCATCTGCCTCCACAGCAAGAGATGACCACTACTTGACCTTAGTGGCAACAGCAATTTAACAGTGTTGCAGGGACAGTTTCTTGCTGCCATTAGACGATGGATATGCACCCAGGCCATACGAAATCGGCTCCATGGTGAAAAGCATCCCCATTGAACCCGTAATGAGTGGTCAACTGTCCTCTTCTCTGATTAGTCACGTTTACAGCCTGACAGTAATACTTTCCTGATCTGGCATGAATGAGGAACACTGAATCTGTTTCATGTGAGAAAGGGACTCCCTCAGTGGTGGTGGAATCATGGTTTGGGCCGGCATTTGCATTGGTGGTACTGAGCTCCACGTCATCAGATACTGATCACTGACTGCTGTCAAATACTAAGATGAGGTCCTCCATGTTTAGTGGTAACCTATGCCTATGCAGCTGGAAACAATTTTCTTTTCATGTACGACAATGCAAGGCCCCACCGTTCTCATCTCGTCAACAACATACTTCAGGAGGAAAGAATGAAAGACATGGACTGGCCTTCACGTTCTCTGATCTGATCTGAATCCCATTTTACATTCTTAGGATGTACTGGGAAGACGTCTGGCAAACCGTCCAATGCCTCCCACAACACTTCTGGAAGTTGCCCTGGAGCAAGAGTGGTAGAGGATCCCACAAGAAGTGCTGGGCCTGATCCTGTCCATACCCATGTGTGGCATCCTCTTCCAGTTTGGCATGTTACTGTTCACCTTCATGAATAAGTCAATTGCTAATCAATCAAGTGCATATCATTTGCATGCCTGAACAAGTTTCATTGACTTTTCATTTACTTTTCTAATTATCTACTCAAATGAAATAAAATGCAAATGTTTCTTAGTAGCTTCATATCCATTTTGAAATATTTAGTATTTTTTGTGAGCAATTTCAGCAGTTTATAATTACATGCTATAATCACGAGCCTATATGTTGATATGGCAAAATGTATCCAAACATGTATTGTTACAGGGTAGAATCTTGTATGTTTAAGGTGAATACTGGATTGATATGGTGGTCATACATGGGAAAATGGAACATGCATTTGAACGTTTTCCCTCCGGAAACTAAACGGTACAGAATGGTGACTATGTAAAGTGATAGTCATTTTTTAAATTTAAATTATTGTTGTTGATTTTCCTGTCAGAACAAAAAATGTTGATGAACTGTGAACATGGACGGGTCGTGTCTTGACCTGAGTCGGGTTGGATTGCAGATGTTTCAGCCTGCCAATAATCACGGAAATTTGACTCTGATTGACGTTGACAATTACATACATTCAAGAGGAGGCCGGGTGGTGAAGGGGTTAGCGCTGTCGCTAACTCTTTTTTTTCTCGTTTTTGGACCAGATAATGTCGATAGTTTGATGTAGAGAAAATTATTTGTTGTTGTTGTTTTTGCAAAGCCCGGAAACTGATTTAAAATAATTTCAACACTGGTGTAAACCAACCCAAAACGTGTTCCACCAACCTCCTGCTTTGTGAAACAAAACGGTCACCATTCAGTTGCTCCACGTCTGGATCTCCATTGGATGGTCTACGTGAATTGGAAACGTATGGGCGTGGCCTCTGCATTGAGATGTTAAAATGGTCTCTGGTATAAAAGCTCTTTCCAGCTTGCATCCCGTCATTGCAGCACAATACGGTGCGTTTGGTTTACACTGAGGAAAAGGATGGTTGCGTCAAACTCAGAGAGTTTGGTAAAGACAGCAGTCTCCAGCAGCAAAAAGGTGAGATAACAGTGCAATTTGTCAAAAGCCTTGTTATTTAATTTGGGTAATAACCCAAATATCATATGTATACAATGCAAACGTATTCTCATGAATAAATATTCATTTTGACAGGTTTCCAAACCACTGATGGAAAAAAAGAGAAGGGCGCGCATCAACACGTGTTTGGACCAGTTAAAGACTTTACTGGAGAGCTTCTATTCCAACAATGTAAATAATTAGAAATGTTAAGCTTTGAATAGTTTAATCAGTTGTTTCTGTGTTGCTTATTTAATTATTGAATTTACAATTGATACATTACTATTGTGTTACGTCTGTAGCATTTCAAATATCTATTTTAAATTGAATATTTCAGATCCGCAAGCGAAAATTTGAAAAGGCTGACATTTTGGAGTTAACAGTGAAACACCTGAAACATCTCCAAAATATTGAGAAAGGTGTGTACAGCAACATATATGTTCCTACATTAATGTTAATGAAGAAGAAGACGTTTATGATGTGTACACATTACTGAAAAATGATGGGGTTCTCTGAAAACAGGTTGTTATTTGAAATATTTCTCATTTCAGAAATCAAAACAAAACAAAAAAACAATTAGAAGCAAACAAGAAACATTTAAGAATTCACATTTTGCGCACCCTTGTCCAAATTAATTTACATTTAAAGTGAGTTGAGGGTTTATTGTCCTCGATTTACCCACTGAGCCACCACTGCTCCACAGATTTGAAAGATATAAGGAAACATTTGATTGTAGTCCTTAAATGCTTTCGTTTGGATTATTTTGATTTTTCAAAATATATTTATGCTCATTTGCTTCCCTCCACAGGCTTCTCTATTAATCCTCCTAATGCTGACTATGAAGCAGGATTCCGGACTTGTCTCTCCGGGGTCAGTCAGTTTCTTCTCATAAACAACAGAAACCCCGCATGCAGGTCTAACGCTCGCACGCACTTATCCCACGGACTTCAGAGCCTGAGCGCGAGACTCCCAGATTCCAGTACCGTGGACAGCGATGCCTCCGGGCCGTCTGACGTCGTGTTTGTGGCACTTCCAGGGACTCAGAAAGCTCAGAGAGATCATCGGACACAAATCTCCCAAAAAGACAAAGCATTAGGAAACGGACTCCAACAACACAAGCTCGTTACTGTTAATCCCACAACTCTGCAGCAGAATTACTGGAGGCCTTGGTAAAGTCCCAGTATATCATATGTATATGTGTGTGTTTTTTTTTTAAAGAAAGTGTTGACCTAGACATATAAAAGTTACTCTTTTACACTGAATTAGATTATATTTTGGATACCACTTGTATAAATGTCTATTTTTTTAATAAACCAAGAGTTTTATCATCCACTCCTGCCTTTGTGTTTCTCTAGAAACAACAGTATATGATACAGATTTAGCTTCTACATTTGATTCTACTATGCATATGTGGGGAAATATAACTACATCTATGCTACAAGATTTTAAGTAGCATAAAAATGTTCTTAAGATTAAATAAGAAAACATCTTAAAGGCCTGGTCGTGCACGGCAGCTTGGAAAACCAGGTTTTGAACTTAAATGCATTTAGTCCAGGTCCATCATTAACCACTGAGCCACCACTGTCCTAAAGAAAGTTGCTAAATATGAACTAGGAAGATGAACGTTAATGCAATACCAAATACATTTGCTGTCTTTTCTGCAACGGACTGCTGCTGTCTCTAGAAGCCTGCAAATATTATAATACAATAAATAATGAAAGAATCATTTTCTACATATATACATTTTCTAACATTTATCCACTTGTGTGTCATCATTAATCCAGTGTAAGATGTGAAATGTTATAAACACACTTAGTATACTGCATATCAACAAAGATAACAAAAACAGATGGCAACATGCTTGATATCTAATGGCTGTAAAAGAAGTAAAAAAAAAAATAAAGGTATTATTTATATGAGTATTATACAAAGTATTGGTTGAGATTGAACTGGAGTGCTTATATTATATTCTTAAAAGGCCTACATGCAAACTTGCTTCCTGCTTCTCCTGTTCATCTACTAGTCAACTACTATAATCAGGAATAAGTAAATGAATTAGCATACACTGTATTGAGACAAACATAATGTACATAAACAAATAAATGTTTAGGCTATATCATTTCTGATAGCAGATTTCATTTAAGTGATATATCAGATGTAGTTATTATGGTTAGAGATGATTGACCCAATAAACATTGTACATGAATTCAGTGGTTGCTATAATGTTAACTTTTGATAGCTTTCCAACTATCAGGTCTTTGTACAGGCTTATTCTGTAGTAGAAGCACACTGTGGACCGTTGTGAGGAGCTGCCACTCCAACTATCTTCAAAAATAACACAATACGAACTTTCAAAACACTAACGGTACAGAGAAAAAAAAGACATGTCTAAAAACTAAACTAAAGTTTTGCCTATAAAAAATCCTTCATACCTTAGTTCCAGTGCAGGAAACACTTAATGGTGCTCAATACAAAGTCAAGCATGAGCCTAACCTGCAACAAATTCATCAAATGAATAATTAAACTAAACAAAAACATGTATTTTGAATGTGAGAAGAAACAGTAACTGAACTGGGGATTTCTGTAGCTCTGAGTTAACAGCAATAACCACTTTATTTGCTGTCCTAAAACCAAACAGCTATATACATTTAAAAATATACATTCTAAATTTATGCCAAAAACTGTTTCAGGTAGGTAACATCAAGACCCCAACCCGGCCTTCTCCTCCTCTGGACAACTTGATCTGTAGCTGTGACTAACAAACACTTCATATACTTGGACCAGTGAGTAAAAAATATACAATATAGGCTAAAATATGTGTTCTTGTTGGGTAGAATGGCAGTCCATGGCTGGACAGGATAGGGGTCGATGTTGCAGCACTGGGGGCTGAACTGACCAGCCTCTTCTCCCTAAAACAAATGATGTATTCCACATTAGAATATTTGATTTGATGAGTTTGGTTATTCATTTAAGTTAGTTTCATCTGCTTTTATAATTGCACTTTAAGCCCAACATTTTAGTATTATTGGAAATTGACACATATTTAAGGAAAGAAGGTAGGAATACCATTTATTACATAACACATTGTTAAATGATATGGTATTCTCTGTTAATTTTATATACATACCAGTGCTTAAAATGGTTTATATTTTATAACATTTGGATTTTTATAGCAATTAAATGCATGTTTTGTTTCAATCAAGCCTTTTGTTTGTTGTTTACACAACAGAATTCCCCTTCCCATAACATAATGGTTCGATCCTGTAGAAGTTGGGCGTCATGGGGAAGTTCACGTGCTCATGGTAACTTTCTATCTCGCTTTATTTTAATAATTTGTTATTTTTGTACACAAAATGGCTTTTTATGTCAGGTTGTCAGCACTGTTATGGGTAAATCCTTTTAACAATATTTTATATATGTAAAAGTATTTTTTTAGCTATGAAATTTAAAAATATATATCAATTGTAGCTGATAACACATTAACAAGCACAAAATCTTCAATCCAATCACATTCACGTTTCTTAATATCATGGAGTTAAATGTCTGGTTCATGCCTGGCAGTGTTTAATGTGATTGTTTGTTAATAAATGGGCAAATTCATAATAAAGAATCTTGCGCTGATATAGGAGTATTACTATATCAAATAGTTTATATCTTTGTTGTTTCCCTGTGGTTAACCATAGATAATGTCGTTTGCATAATTTCTGCTGTTGAATTTCTGTGTATTTGTTTAGTCTACAAATCAGTACGTTTTCATACTTATCATGGATGTACCACAAAAGTCCTAATGTTTTAAAAAACTGAATTAAAAAGTCGTTTGAAGTCTTTAGTAGCATATTATTTTAGACTTTTACTTGAACAAAAAAAAGCAAAACATATGCAAGACTATACTTCAGCTTTTGCATGAGTATTTTAAAACTGGTATTAGTAGTAATTTTACTGCTTATTGGTTGCTTCTGTCATCTCTGAATTAATGGGGCTGAATGGGATATAATTTTGGAAATAACGCAAAATATTAAAGGTTGATTTTAAGATTGGGAGGTATTTTTCATGAAGTGTAAATCTTACTGTGTTACATGACTACACATTATAATCTTTGTCACACACATCTTTGTCAAATGCATATATCATTGATTCTGTAGAACTAAGAACCTAACCCAAGAACTTCTGTATTAACCCATTAACTGACAAATTTTTTCTGAACATTTCTTTTACTTTATTTCTGTCTGCCTACATCCCATCCCATCCCATCAGTAGGCGAGTAAAAGCACCTGATCCCCAAATGGGGAACATGTTTTTTATTGGGTTAAAACAACGGTCCAAGTTTCTCCAGTCTGACCACAAGGGGGTGGCAGGCAGGCATTATTTAGCAGAAGAAACCCTTATTTATACTGCTCACAGAAATACTGTAGTGGATATTTCAAAATGAAATATCATACAGTGGAATATCCCCTACAACAATATATTAGTGTGTGAAGTGTATTATTATGAATGAATTGTAAATGAATTTGTTGTTGCTGCTTTGCCACATTTACTTTGTTTGAAAAGAGTGTGGTGACAAACTTTCCAACCAAAGTAAATGTGGGAAATGCTCTGTGGACTATGAAGGCCAGGTAAACAAGGAAACTTAATTTGAGGTGTTCCTGAATCCAATCCATGACTATACAACCCTTGGTTTACTGCACAATGTTCTATTGAGTGTCATCCTGCTGTTGACAGGACTGTGGTAGCCTAGCGGTTAAGGTACTGGACTCTGGACCAGAAGGTTCAAAGCTGCCAAGCTGCCTCAGTTGGGTCCTTGAACAGGACCCTTAACCCACCATTGCTTGGATTGTAAGACTGTATAAGTTGTAAGTCGCTCTGAATAAGGGCGTCTGCTAAATACCATAAAATGTAAATGTATAAACATCTGCCATAAAGGGACAAACTTGGTTGGCCTCAATGCTTACCATAACCATACCATAACCATACCATAACCATCCAAACATCAATGCACAGTTTTCGGGACTGAATACCTACAAAACATTCCCTAAGCATTACATCACCCTGACCAGCCTTCATGTTGCTATGGTATGACCATCAGGATGCAACAGAAATCTTGGATTAATCTTGAGATTATGTTTTTTTCCCACTTTTTTAGACAAATTCATATGTCAAAATCTGCAATTGACTCAGATTCGTTTTAAGACCTTTGACAGTAAACTTACAGTATAAATCCAAGAACAAGACTACAAAGCAAACATGAGTGAGCATATACATATTTTCCTTGCCTTTATAAAATGTTCTCTCAATTTCTGGCAATAAAATAAGGCCCTGCTACTTCTGCTACATAATCAATGCATGAGGTCAGATTGGAAAAATTTGGTATGGAGTTCTTGAAGATGTGGTGCTATACAGGGTGAGTCCAAAGGGCACAGGACATGTTGCAAAGGCTGCCATAACCATTGTTGAGGTTTCTTTGTCCCGTTTTCTCTGACTTTGGCTCTGAGGGATGCAACAGTGCTGTGTGAAATTGGTGATCTTTCTGGGTGTAGGTTGTTGAAGCCTGTGGCTATGATACGGTGTTCCCCGGACACCAAGATCATCAATTCCATCTTCAGTTACCTGTGATGAACAAAAAAGTTTTGATATTTCTGTCTTGATAACTTTTGAACCACTTTGAACCTTGAACTTTTGAGACACATGACCACCTTCCTAATTGGAAAAGCTTAATGACACCCCCCTCCTTAAAGATACCCCCCCCCCTTTTTCCCTGTACTTGCTTGAGTATTCAGATATATCTTCATTCCCTTTTGTTTCTGAAGTGACTCACCCTCATATAATGCCTAAGGTTAAAAAGCAAATGTCTGGCTCTCGTATGGGTCTGGTTCTGATGGATTCTCCTGTCAGCCGGAGCACAAAACGGCGGAAGCAAACGCAGGTAACCAGACTTTATTGAAACGGCAAAAACAGAGTCTTTGATCTCCCTGCTTTACTTTTTTGTATTTATTATTTCTTGCATTTCTCTGTGATCATGTATCAATATTTTCATTAGTCTCATGGACCCCACACAACACATAATAGCACTTAGTTGGGATAACGCTCATGAACTGTTGGTATTTTTAGCACTGTAATGCTTTCATAACGCTCAGCATAACAAAAGTAACATACTATTTATAATGATTATTTTATGAGTATTTTATATAGAATATATAATTAGAGTATTCATACAGAATTATATACAGAA
Organism: Parotocinclus cesarpintoi; assembly: GCA_034780495.1. NCBI lineage: Eukaryota > Metazoa > Chordata > Actinopteri > Siluriformes > Loricariidae > Parotocinclus > Parotocinclus cesarpintoi. The sequence continues at coordinate 3,322 of JAUZSV010438968.1, read as the reverse complement.
TATATAAGCTGTCTGTTTGTCTACCTACCGACCACATGATGTTCTTTCTTTGCTGTATTATCTAGTTGCGTTGCACATTGTGGTATTTTTGATGTACTGTGTGTCTCTCCTGTACACATCCAGCATTGGAAATTTCTATGACTTGCCTGGAGGTAAAGGTCTGTGTGGGGTTTCCTCCTAGTACTCCGGCTTACAAACTGCATACATTAGGTTAAGTTGTGTCTCTAAAGTATTCCTGTGTGTGGTTGTGCCAGTACCTGTCTCCCTGATACCATGAATTACATTAAGTTGGTATGAAGAATGTATGAATAGTAACCCTTCTGTCAGTTTGAACTAGATGGGCTGGACTTTGTTAACTTAATGCATCTATGAACCATGGCTGTTCAGCACCCAGTTGGTAGTTCTTTCATGGTTTGTTCCCCCTGATGGTAGGTACTTATCACAGTTGACCAGGAACACCTCACAAGTCTTGAATCAAACCATTCAACCACCATCCTTTCAACCCCAATCCAAGCCCAACAGCCAGCCTGTACAATAAACTCATTGTTTTTATATTTTTTCCATTCATTTTCATACCCACTTATTACATTCAGGATTGCAGCATGCCAGGGCCTAACTGGCAACACAGGGGACAAGGCAGGAACCAAGAGTGTCAGTCCACACACACACACACACACACACACACACACACACACACACACACACACACACACAGTTGGACACTTTAGAGACACCAACTGACTGACCAAAAGTTTATCAACAGATTTATTCGGGGCTTGCATGTTTTAGCGCTATGGTAATTATGAAGAAACTATTAAATTACATTTGAAAGAAACTTCTCTTTTCTGAAGAAATGCCTCCTAAAATGTCTGATTCATTTTCCAATAACAATTTCAGCATTTATTTTGAAATAACTGAAGGTAAGGTGTGATCACTGCTGAGTCGTACCAATACCAAATACCAAAACGCAAAATACAATTCTTTACAACTTCAAACAATTGGTGCCTTTTAATAGGCTATACCATTACAAAAAGAGAAAATATATCATGAACATCATTAAACTAAACACCAAACAGTGTTAATTAATATAAATATAAATATAAAATATAATACATAGGAAAAAGGAATGTCAAAGGGAACAAGGTAAAACAACCTGTTTGGAGACCAACATGGAAAAATAAGCAGACCTTGTGATGTTGAATGTTCTGTAAAGTTCAAAAATGATGTTTGTTTATTTAGAAGTTGGACTGGTTGGTAGAAATAGTGAAAACGATTACACCAGAGGTCCATTATAACAAGTGATGTGATGTGATGTGTAGCAGAGTGCCCAGAAATGAATAAATGCTACATGCTAGGATACAATTATTACAGAAAACAAATGATGCTTTCATGTGACAGTCTAAAATCAAAGCTGAAAAAGCAATCAAGATAGAGTACAGATAGATGAGTAAAAGCCATAGTTATAACCCATATTACAATGTATATGGAAGACCTATTGTGGATGAGCTGAAAAAAGAATAATGAAAGATTACTGCAGTAATCTAGAACAAATATATGTAAACTACCAATATATATGCTAACACACACAATATAATAAAAACCTGGTCTTAAAATGAGTCATTTTAAGAATGAAAAGTGAGAAAGATAAGTCGTAAGGGTCAGGTAATTTCTGCGATGTCATATTGTTTTGGCTGGATGATTGTGCTGCCTAAAAATCCAAGTATGTAAGTAGTAAATCCTGAAACCTAAACAGTGATCGTAAGTGCTATATTGGAATATCAGACACAGACTGTAAAAAAGATTGACAATGTGTGTAGGGTAAAGAAAAATATATTTTACAGGAAAGCAACATCTGCAATAGATTTGCACAGTGGTGCAGTGGTTATTGCTGTTGCTCAGAGATGCCCCGTTCCTGCCTTGCACCCTGTCTTGTCATTTAGGCGCCTCAAAAATGGGATTAAGCAGGAATAAAAATGAACAAATGAATAAAACATCTATGATGGCTGGATATGCACTTTTAAAAATGATTAATATATTTTTTTAATCTGATATCAATAGGGGATTTAGCATAATTTATATGTATAATATAGCAGAATTTATGAAAAAATATCATTTTAGGAGTAGCCATTTAAAGCAGACAGGTCTTGTGGGCTTGACTACTACAAATTTCAGACCCTTTCTGAATTTAAGTATCAAATTTGTTATGATCTTCCTCCATTAGATTGTAACACGCAAACACAATACAGTCAAAGCTATTACCACAAACAATTGTATTCCATGCCTTTATTGACACACACTGATTAACCATTCACAGTTTTTTCAAAAGTATTTGAGCCTAAATTTTATGTGTAGTTGAAAATCTTTCTTTTTCTTTTTAAAGAAAGATCTGTTCATGGCCCAATAACAAATACAAAAATAAATAAAGAGATAAAAAGGTCAGCTTAGATGAAGATTTTTTTTTATATGAATGTTGCTGGAAAATGCAACAAAAGTATTTCCCTGTTACTCCATATAATCATTTCCCAAAGGGTTTACAATTAAATCAAATTTATTACTACTTCTCTTAAAGTGGGTGTCCAAAATTACACCTAAAAATATAATATGCAATGATGAAGGAGGTGAAAAGGGATTTTCTCAATCAGTTTCTCAATAAGTTTCTCAATTCATTCTGTCTAACTGTCCCATCAGGAGAATTTCCAGGAAAGCCAGGGGCTTGCCTAGTACACTGCTCACAAACAATAGGGGATATTTAATTATAAAACAGTTCAAAATGAAATACCCCCTAATTTTTGTGAGCAGTGTATATTGCACAACCAATTTTAGTCCACTTCAACTGATAAGGTTTCCCATGCATATACAATCAACAAAGCTAAAAGTGGACAAACCCCCTCCTATCTTCAAGATTTTTCAAAAAAGGCTATGTACCTTGTTCCCTTTATGACCTCAAGAGTAAAAAAAAAAACAAAAAAAACATCATATTCTCTGTACTGCCACCTGTGGTGGAATGAACTTCCACTGGATGTCTGAAGTTGAGTTTTAGTTGGATGGCCTTCTTGGGCTGTAGTCTAGTTGTACCTAACATGCTGTATTTAGGAAGGTTTACTAAGAAGCACATAAAGCACTTTTAAAATCGTTGTGGATAAAGGTGTCTGGTAATTACTGTAAATGTAAATGCAGCATGACTTCACGAGTTTGCCCATTTGTCAACATTATGCAAGTGTAAGCATATACCATTTATGATCAACATACAGGGGTTGGACAATGAAACTGAAACACCTGTCATTTTAGTGTGGGAGGTTTCATGGCTAAATTGGACCAACCT
>JAUZSV010438858.1:3834-17569 GCA_034780495.1 Parotocinclus cesarpintoi | reverse complement strand
TGCTACACATGATTGCTCACAAAGAAAAGGATAGAGGAAGCAAGCGAATTTTGGGAGTTATTAAACTCTGCACATAAGAAGGGAAAATCTGACTGCTTCACCGTTGGTAAAAGTCAAGGATTTGGATAAGCTTGGATTAACTATTTTAGTATTTCAAACGGAGGTGTCTCTACTTTGGGCGCCACTGGGGCTGGGACCCACCAGATGTTGCTGTGGAACAGAGCACAACATGACTTCTAATTTTAATGAAATGAGCAAGTCAATTTTTCTTCATAACACTCTCGCACAGGATTGGGTTTAAAAAAAAAACGGCGCTGGAGCATTAGCAAGAGATATGTGGCCAAAAACTTGAGTCAAAAGGCACAGAACACCGTTTTATTTCAGAAACACAAGGGAAAATGACATATCTGAACACCTCAGCACATAATGGGTGAAGGGGCCTATCTTTTAGGCTATGTCCAGAACATGGCCACCATTTTGAACGCTGCCATGTTTGATCAAGTTTTTCCAATGGGAAGATGGTGATGTAGCATATCAAAGAAGACCAGAATTGTCTCAGAAATTTATTGTCACAGATTTGCAATATCTTTTGTGGTTTAAATGTTATTAACGCACACAGACTTTTGTTTTCGTCACAGGTAACTGAAGATGGAATTGACGAAGCTAAACGGAACGCAGTTCCCGTACCATAGCCGCAGACATTAACAAAAAGTCCACAATGCAGCAAGCGACTCATCCTGTACTTTGTCCCAAATTCTGCAGTAGCAGGGGGAGTCTAAAACACTGAACGTGAACGAAGCTAAACGTTGTATAATTAGGGTTGGGTACTGTTTGCACTTCATAGATTTTGTTTCTACAATGTAAAAAAATGTGCCAAATGTTTAAGAACTGTACACAAAGTACTGTATATCTTGACGTTTTTAAATTTCAATATGAAAAGTATCATTTTCACATTACTCTTAAGACAGCTGTAGCACTGGGCTGGACTGCTGTGTACTCTAAAACCCTAGCCCACCACGTCGCACCAAAGAATTTCAACCAGGTCAACCATAACATGTAGGCATGTTTATCTGAGCGTGTAGACGGGGTACACCCTCAGTACCTAGCAACCCTGCTCTGCAACTTCATGTGGTTTACCACGTCATGCCTGCGATTCCTCAACGCTTCCAGTTTTCAGTAACACCACTCACAGTTGATTGTGGAATATTTACTTGTTGCAATGTAGCATCCTGTTACTGTACCAGTCAAAATGAGTGTACGCTTTACAACGACACAAATGTTTCACAAATGTTTGTATAGGCAGACTGCTTAACGCTTTGATTTAGATGGTTGATTTTTAACACTTTAGACAATGGGATTGAAAGAAACACCTCAATTCAAAGATTAATAGGTGTGTCGCAATACTTTTGTCTATCCAGAGTATGTGCAGTACTACCTTAAACTAAGCATGTTGTATCCTATAAATAGGTAAATTAATAGCTAATATAAGAGAAATGGAAAATGGCTTTTGCTCAAACCTTTATTCTAGCTTCATTACTCACATCTGCCAGATTATGAGTTTGTTTAAACAACATTACGAGGAGTCTTTTGGTCTTAACATTTTATGACCTTCCACCTTTTGTCAGGTAATGAACCCATAAATTTAGTCGTACTGTAACCTTTCACTTATGTTTTAATCTCATTTTTCAACCCCAATGCTCTGCTTCGAGGGCACAGTAATGGCAGGGCCAATGTTAATATTTCATAACTGTGTACAACCATAAAACACGAACTGACAATTTAATTAGATGCCAATGCGTTTGATGAATAGTTTTTGCAGCTATGCATCTAATCTCGCATTTAACAATGAAATCAATAGTTGCATTAATCTTCCAGAGGCTAGCTATCAGCGCACAGAGTCGGGTACAGCAGATGAAAACGTATATATAATAAAGAGTGCTGACAGGAAGCCGGCAGGAGGGAACGGGCGGGGCAGAGATGCAGCTGAAGCTCGTTCTCAGTCTGTAGCGGGACACAATTCATTTTCTGTGCCCGTTAAGTTTGTTTGCTGGTGTAATTTGACATTGCACAAGCGTAGTAAATTCTGCTAACTTGTTTGTTCAGCGAGCTATTTAAGAAAGCTCTCTCTGGCAAATTAAATTTGTTGGTGAACGCAGTGGCAGACTCACTCACACACTTGTGTGATTAGTACAAATACACTGTTTTGCCAAAACATACAAGCTTAGTAGAGAATAATTTGTCCTAAAATAAGTCCAAACAAGTATATACTCTGGACAGGCAGTGTTGACATCCTGATATGTACAGGCAAATGTTTACCAACCACTCACTGAACTCTGGGATAATGTCACAGAGCCGACCGTACATACAGCACAAGTACACTGCTCACCAAAATTAGGGGATATTTCTAAATGAATATCCCATTATGACATTTTTGTGAGTAGTTTACATAAAGTACGGTGCAAAAGCATTCCATTGTTTTATCAATGATATAATCACCATATTTACATTATTGTATTACAACCAGAAAATACAGGGAATTTGTGTGCAGTATTAACTTAAATAATAATAGTATCAGAAAAACAGCATCTGGAGGCTATAGTGGATAGTATTTAGTAATAGCAGCATCTGGCAGCTTCAACAAGATCAGGAGTCCTAAGAGCCTTGATCAGAAATGGATGTTTTTAAAGGGTATCAGCCAAGAAACTACAGAGTGAAAAGGCTAAGATATGCTAAAGCACACATAGAGGAGATTTTTGGGTCCATCACACATCATAGCACTGCTAAAACAACTAATCTAATGGTGGCCTAAGACTTTTGTACTGTACAGTAAATAATATGCCTATGTTTGAAACGAGTGAATTTAGTATAATATATTTATAATTCCTATTAGAATTATTACTCAGCAGCAGTTTTGAGTTAATCATCAGTCTCTGAGCAGATTAACTTTAAATATAGCAAAACTGCAGAACAGAATTCAACCTCAGAACAAGAATGAAAGCAGTAACCAGCTTTGTTCTGTGCATGAATTAGTGATGTAGGTTTATAATCTGCTTTTGAACTTTTTGAAGGTCACGTGGGTTCAGCCATGAACCAACTGTATCTCATCTGTAAGGAAGTGCATGAGGACCCAGACTCTCTTCTCTGTCTGTGATAATTACACGATTATGCAATGTTCATATACTTTGGTGCAATTTTAGGTTGCAATACTGATTACTGATTCAATACAAGATAAACAGATGAGCTCTTACTTGGTATGATCCTTGCATGCTCTCATCCATATATGTGTCTGCCAGTTATAATCTACCACAGATCATAAGTTTGTTTACTTCATTTTAGGCAGGGCATGAAAAATAATTACCATGTATTTTATTATGGACTATAAAATTAATCTATTGCAATAAACATTCGGACAGCACAGTGGTTTGGTGGGTAGCACCAATCCCAGCGTAGGGCCCTGGGTCCTCCCTGTGTCTTCATGGGATTACTCCGGGTACTCAGATTTCCTCCCACAGTCCAAACACATGCAAGTGAGCTTAATTTATTTCTCTAAATTGGCATTGACTTGTCTGTTTATGTAACTAGTTCTGATATAATCCGAGTGCGATCTGAGTGTGTCGCTGAAATGGCCAATGATGCCGATAGCGACAGTAAATAAACCGAACAAACAACTTTTTAAATAAACAATCCTTTTTTAAATAAACTTTTCGACCACACTTAAACTTCACTTGAAAGAAATCCATGGATTTAAATTAATTAATCTCTTTCGCGTTTTCAAAAGAACTTGATGCAGTGCAAGCAAAGAGCTTGATATATTGAGAAACAAAAGGCCATGCTCAAGGTCTATCATGGAATTTGAATGAACAATCGTCTTCTCACACTTTCAAAACACTAATCACTCAGCTATTACTTTACTTTACTTTTCTGGCTGTATGTATGTTTGTACACATTTCTAGAAATGGGAAACTGATTGAAAACTAAAATGTTATATTCAAGGTCAGGAATTTGTATTCATTATTTTTAAATGAATTACTGGTTAAAAGGTTTCAGACAATTTCAGTTTAGAAGTGATTCAGCAGAGAAAAAACATTGTCAAACAAAGACGCAATAGTCATTTAAAGGCATGTAATAACTGTGGGATTTGAGAAACAATTATTGCTACCTAACCAAAAGATTTCAGTTCTAATATCACAGTAAAAAGTTAGCTGAAGGTGATATGGGTGATATATTACCCTCGTTACACATTTACTTAATTGTCTTAATGGCAGGTGTCTTCACTCTAATGTTATTCATCAACCTACCATTACGACAAAAACGGTTAGGTCGACAGCAGTGACGGCAGAGCAACTAAACGCGCTGGAATTGGCTTGAAATGAGCTAAATACACTTCGACAAACAAAGTGGGCTACAAAGTGCTTCACGGACTGGCTCTTACAAAACAACTAAGTATATGGATTTTTTTCCGCTTAATCTTTGCTTAATCCTAATTTAGATTTAAAGTTACCGTTCGTGGTGTTAGCCTGTATAAACTATACGCCGTATTGTAGCCCTTGAGACAAGCTGTGGAACTGTTGTTGTGGAACTACTTTTTGGCAGAAGGCTCCGTCCTCATTAAAGCCTATTTATTTTGAATTTCTAGATGTTCTTTGATTTATTGTCTTCATTTATTTTGTAGAAAGAAAAAAAACTGTTGTATAAAAGCAATAGAACACTCGAGCTCGTGTGTTATCGCGAATAATTTCACGGCTGTGATTTAAACTACGGTCGCGATAACACACTCCCTCTCGTGTTCTATTGCTTAAATATCGTCCAACCCTACTCTAAAGCATGTCACATAATAATGTAATAAATTATGAAGGATCGGTGGAGCTCAGTTACACTAACGTGCTGATAATCAACAAGCAGGGAGTGTGATGTAACAGTGTGGCAAAGTTTTTTTTAAAAACACCCTCTCTGGAGTGTTTTGTCTCCATGAATATTGCAACAACCCTCCAAACAGTCCGCTTTATTTGAAAAATAACCGAACACTGGTCACAGATTTGCTGGTTATTATTTAGAATAAAGTTGTCTGGGATACACAAGATCTGTATATGTAGGTTATGAGTTCGAAGCTGATAAACAGTGTTGCCGAATACAGAGCTGGTTTTAAAAGTGATATTTATGTTTCAGAGTTGTATTAAATGAATACTCGGTGCTGATTACTTGCTTAGAGTGACAGTAGAAGTAGAAGCAGCATTTACCGGGTTACTGTTCCTACCTGCTCCAGCGAATTGTCCCAGGTGAAGTTGGACAGAAAAGAAGCGAACAGCTCGTCTTCCGACAGCCAAGAACTTGGCATCATCTCAGAACTTGGCACTGCTGGAGAAAGATTTCTCCAGATTGAGTAAAACGTTTTAAAATGAGATTCGGTCGGTTCGGTTCTGCTTCGTCCTGTGAAAGCAACGCCGTATGGATCTGAGCTGCTCAGCGTGATCACGTGAACCTGCGACCGGTCTCATTATTAAGCTAGCTAATTTTCTAGTCCTATCTTCCTAATTACTTTCTAAAAAGTTTTTTTTTTATTCTACACAGGAGCTCGTTTTGAATTTAGACTGTGCAAAAGTATTAATAGTGTTTTAAATTACATTTATTTAAAAGATAATCATGTAAATGAAGACTTGGTACAAATGTGGCTAGTGTTCACGTTTCAAAATACTGTCATTCAAACCTGTTCAATATATTTTACTTTGAATATACAAACTAATCATTTGATGTATTAAATATTAAAACACACACACACACTGTTACTACAAGTAAGTACTGTATATCAGGGGCATTTTTAGACTTGTGTTGGGGAACACCTGTAGGTCTTGGGGGTAAAACTGTGTATAACCAATAAGCATATTAAATATTGTAGATTAAGTAATTGAAATGTTTGATATAAAGCTCTAACTAACATGGCTGGGTGTTCAACATCTTTCAAAAATGACTTTCTTTAAAAAGTAGGCGCTTTAATCACAGACGTTAGTTGGTATTTTGCCACACCTGTTGCAGCCAAGAACAAGAATAAAAAGTGTGACAGGAATGACAGATAAGTGTAGAGAAATGTGACAAAGTCATATGCATCGTTTGGCAAACAAGTGATAATTGCGCACCAAAAAAAGCTAAATGTCATGCAGGGGTCATTGTCCGAAATCCACATAGCTGGTCTTTATCAGACCAACTGCAGCTATTCTGAAATATACAAGACCCTAAAGGCACAGCAAATCCTTATTTCATTATCAGCTATTAGCAATATTCTCTATTGAAATATATACTATTTTTGTGACTAGTGTATTTAGATCAGGTAATGTTCCCAGAAATAAAGTATCTGATGGACCCAAATCCTCTTCAATTAGAATTAAAGACCTCAATTTAGAAAACAAGACTCTTTAAAATAGAATAACCAAAAGGTTGTCTAAGTTGTGTTAAAAGCCATTTCTCTCTAAGAAAAACAAACAATTACTGTGATACGTTTGTAACAGAATATGGAAAGTTTAATTCAGATGGTTCAGAGGATTTGTGTGGACTCTCAATTTGTGTATATCACAATTTGAGTTGTGTGTTGATGGCCCAGAGAGGTGTCTTTGAAGATCTGGCAAGTACAATAAAAGTAATGTACCTCTTTAACCATTAAACACAGATGTATAGGTGTGGAGAGCCTTTTCAGCTGCTGGTACTGGTGAGCTGAACGTTATGCCCACCTGGCCTCGGACATAGCCAGTTGTGTGAGCATGCCAGCTGACCTGGCTCAGAACAGTTACATTTACCTGTCAATGTTTTACACAGTTGAAATAATTCTGCTTTGCTTCATCAGCGGATTCAAATGGGTTCTTCCAGTGCCACGTTCATGTTTACGAAGCTGTTAAGGTTTCTAAGTTGTCATCCAAGGCTACTGCAAAGGCATGTAGTTGAATTAGCTGATAATGTAAAGCAAACTGATCTCAAGAGTAATACATTTATTCAGGAATTAAACAACTTAACATTAATATTTTCATCTGAAAGCGTTCAAGGTTATCTACAAGCAGTGTTTATTAAATGAGCAGTTATTTCCTTATTGTAAGTTTTATTAGAGCTAAGGTTTTAGTTGCAGGGTACTAAATCTTATTTTTTTGGCTCCTAATTCAGAACAAATTCCAAGTTGAATCGGTAAGACATTTGGTTAACTACAGCAGATCTTATACAGTATCTGGGAACAAAGAGAAAGGATGGCTGCTGTGTCTATTAAAAATAATAATGCCTTTTCAGAATTGTTAGCTTTTGATAAATTCCATCCCAAAAATTAAGTCAGCATCAAAGTAAAAATAACATTTTAAACTTCTGATCGGTTATTGGAATTTCAATAATGAAGTATTTGGTTTTTAGAAGTGATCAGGCCTTTGAATTAACACATGATAAACTAACTTAAGTGCAACCAATCAGTTTAAAGATCATCTTCATCTGACAAACAGTAGTGATTTTGATTAAATCAGAATACAACTAGGCATCACAGGGGCTCTGTGGGTAACAGTGTCACCTCACAGTGAGAAGTTCCAGGGTTTAATCCCCAGGAGGGATGTCCTCCCTGTGTCTGCAAGGGTTTCCGCCAAGTACTCTAGTTTCCTCTTACAGTCTAAATACTTACTATTTAGGTTAATTTGTGTCTCTAAAGTGCCCCTAGTGCGTGATATATGTGCCCTACAATGGATTGCACCTGTCTGGGGTTCTTCCTGCCTTATGCACCTGATCCTGGACAGGGACTTGGGAGAGCAGGAGCATAGCAAGTACATAGGGCATAAGAAAGTAAGAGAGTGACAACTGTACAGCTGTTTTTTGAGGTATCCACTACTGGTGCACCATGTTGGAAAGGTTTCTTTTTTAAAGGAATCTGGGACAAAGTAGTGGAAAAGCACAGTAAGGAGGGTTTAGCTATCTCTGGAAGTGCCATACACAAACTTTGAGCTACCATGGTCTGTGCGGCATGTTGGCAAAAAGAAAGACTTAAAAGGGTGCTATGCTTATTTCATGTGTGTGGTAAACAATTTGCCACAGACGGCTCACTTTCCAGTCCAACAACAAACAGTTACTTCTAAGAAAAAAAACAATAACAACTCAACAACGCAGTGGTTTAAGAAAGTCGGAGCCCTGACCAAAATCCGAAAGCCTGTAGATGGACTCAAAGAGAGCACTTCATCGCCACTCATACAAAATTTGACTGTACTTAAACAATCCTGTAAGGATGAAATGAGCAAATATTCCCCAATCTAGGTGAGCAAAGCTGATGAGACATGTGCAAACAGACTAATAACTGTAATAAAAGCAAAAGGTGGCTCATATAAATGTATTAAATCAATGTGCTGATCACTTTCCAAATGTTTTAGCTTCGGGATGTGTTTTGTTTAAATTTTCAGAACTGTTAACTTTTGTCTTGTTAATAGACTGTTGTACAACTAGAAAGACACGAATGGGTTTTGATTTCAGGCTGTAAGACAGTGAAAGTAAAAAAAAAAATTCTGTAGGCACTGTAAGTATAAAGATTGGTCTTTAATAGAAAAATATAAACCAGATAAATCTATTTATTATTTTTCAGTTAAATCGTGGAACTGTGACCTGAAGGCCCTGGGTTCAAATCCCACCTCTGCCAAGCTGACACAGTTGGGTCCTTAAGCAAGCCCCTTTACCCACCACTGCTTGGATTGTAAGAATATATCAGTTGCAAGTCGCTCTAGATAAGAGTGTCTGCTAAATGCTGTAAATGTATATATTTTTTTATTTTGACATAATAGCAGCCCGCAGTTGCGCGTGCATAATGGTATCTCCCTTTCCATCACTTCCCAAAGGTGCCAGTTGGAACCAGTTGACTTTGTACATGACAGCATACTCAAATGATCTCCAAAGAAGCAGTCTGAGCTGAGCTTTGTGGTATGACACATATAAGCTGGGTATAGAGTGGTCATTAAGTTATATAGAGAAAGGGTTTAATTATATCAGTTGGTATTAAGGGGCCCCACAGTGTAACAAAAAATATCTTTCACACTATTACAACACCAGCAGCATGATTTTAGGCCAGATTTGGACCCTACCATCAAAATGATGTGGTAGAAAACGATATTCATCATTGGTTTTGTGCTGGCTTCTAAATTCAGTCTTGTATACATAAAAAGTCATTGTTAGAAGCAGTCTGGTAAAAATGTTGGTATACTTTTTAATAAACCTAAAACAAATCCCTGCAGTCCTGTTCAAAAAAGTTGACTCTTTCGCCCACTTTTACAATTTCACGCATCATTGTTTCCAATTAAATGTTTTTCTTTCACGACGTACACAAGAAAGATTAGTTAGCACCTGGATTTCGAATAAAAGGTCAGATTTGTTTTAATTTCAGAACTAAGTTTGCTTTGAAAGCTACGGTACTCTAAGCAGTAACGTTCTCCACAGAAAAACCTAACTTGGCCTTTTTGTAACTGTTTGTAAAATCTGAATTAACTCAATACCCAGTCCAGTGGTAGACAAGCTGAATTCAGTAGTGCTCCATATGAAGAACGTCGATGGTTAAACATTACCTTGAACTTCTGGTAAAACCGGACCCCCCGTTAGAAGCATTTCATTCAGATAGCGCCATTTCCTGAATCTGAAACCCGCAGGACACACTTTGTACCCCGAAGGGCCTATACATCACCATCAACCCGCCATACGTCACACAGGAAGCGATCACACGTAGGCCAGCGAGTTCTCATCAGAGATTTCGTGATTGAATTGTTCCATCATGCAGTCAACAGAGGGGACATTATTCCAAATTAGCATACAAATTCAAACCAGGACAGATGGATTTGTCACATTCCACTCGACTGCATAGTCTTCAAGATGGGCTCTGTCAGCACTGTTTGATGGAGATAAGACACCTGTCTCAGCTTCGACTGGGACAACAGTTGTATGAAAGGCACAAGGAAACGGCAAGGATGTCTGCAAAGAAGTTACTTTCAAATCTGACAAAATATTGGAAACATCACAGGGGTCCCGAAACGAGTGGCAAAAATGTTACAAATTCTGCTTAGCACACTGTTTGCCATCTGGATGATGGGACAATGCCTGTGTCTGTCAGCAGGTTTAAGACATTAAATAGCACAGCGGCATCGGCACTTACATTTCTACTGTAGATCAGTTTGGATTTTAATGTAAAGGACAAATTTCAAAAGCAAACTTGCCAAGACATGCCAAACAATCTTACAGGAGTAACTGCTACAACGAACAACAAAGCCATTTTCTAAGCATGGCAAATTTCTAGTTTCTGTTTAGAGTATTCAATCTTGTAAGACCATGTGACAAACATGAATGTCTAAGCCCTTTAGCGATATTAAAAGTAACAGTTTTACATCCCACAAATAAAAATAGATCCAAGTAAGATGCGAGATTAATCAAACTAATGGCCAACATGGGAAACGGCAGTAAGCTCTAATACGAGCAACCAAATAAAAGTACAGGTATGTACCGTTTAACAAAGCAAGTTCACTTTTTAACAACAATTTTAATAAAAATAAAAAGGGAAAATGAAGACTTGAATCCAAACATTGCGACTGTAAACAGCTGGTCACCTCAACGGCCAATCAATACTGCAGATCCATGAGCAGAGGCGGGAGTTAAACAGCAGAAGTACTTGCATGTGTTCACATTTGGATTAAAGATTGTTCCAACTCGGTTAATGGGATTAGAGACTGTGTGTTACTTGTGTTTGTGAATACGACTTTCCGTTACTTATTTGCAACAAGACAAGCTGTACATGGCGTTCGTGTGGGCCAGTCCTATTGTAGGTTGTACTTATTTGTACCTATATATCTACATATATATACACACACCTATAGATTTTTCTAACTTATAACTATATAAATTGGTTCATATTCACTGAGTGGGTTTCATCTGGTTGATCTTCCTTGTTGGTTTGCAATGCTGCCTATTAACATAACAAAAAAGCATCAGGTCTATCAGGTGTTACGTCTTTCTCCCAGTGTCGTTACAGTGTACTTCTGTATTCAATTACTGTGAATTTCCATTAATTAAAATACAGTGCCATGCATATACATATTTGCAGTTTTCTTGGGAAAATGCCCTTTATATTTGCATGACAGTAGCATAAGACTTGTGTGACTACGGTAATGTCCAGTCAACATTCATTTCGGTCAAAGTCGCGTTTTACAGAAACGTGTTCATTCACACAAATTTAGTAGTTACAGAACTGGTGAGGAGCGATCACTTCCAAGATCAATCACATACAATTTTACCCAGTCAAGTTAAACGAATGTATTTTCTACTGAATTCCGAGGTGTTTCTTTCTAGAGCAAATTCATGGATTTGAGAGCAAAAAGTCATGCGTTCAAAAATAGAATGTTTTTGTCCCAACGGTGGGAAGATATCAAAACATGTTAATCTTTCGCTCGTGCATACCGAAACTGCACTTGATGTGAACTCCTACAATATGAAGAATGGCATTTTCTCTCCTCAAAGAGAGCAGAGTTTTTGCTTTCCTGACTATGTTCCTTTGAAATCGGGGGCACGAGCGAACACTGGGATGCATTTAAAGCCCCTGTGCCTCGGTGCTTTGCATAAAGCTCATCCTGACTTCTTCCATGGCGTATAATGCCATAGGTGAGAAGCGACTTCGGTTTTTATCTCCGTCTAATGGATTAACATAGACGGAACAAAAAGACCCCCTGGGTGCCTTGATTAAATGTGCACTCCGCTAGCCGAAGTGCTACATAAACACGGGGATGAAGCAGTAAATGCTATAATCTCGGGGCTATGGGGGGCAAGTCATTGAGATGGATTAGGCCTGGTGCGGTCGCTGGGATATTAAGAATACCTCAAATTGAAGAGGAACAAAGTCAGAGGGCATTTGCTGAAATCTGAATGCAGCATATATAAAACTGCTGGAGTAAGCTCGAAACACAGCTGTAGATGCACATTACTCTCAAATGTCTATGCTGGAGAAAGTCCGGTCCTTTCAACTGTCAGGAGTCAACTTGAACCAATTCTTTTTAGGTAGTCAGCAAAAAAAAAAAAATGCAAAAAGGCTAACACAGTAGAAATGAGAATACCCCGCAAGGTATAATTCGTGGGAGTATAGTGCCACACCAGAGGACCTTGGATGACTTCAGCCTGATGGAGCAAGCCTTTAAGTACCCTCAGTTCAGGGATGTCCCGCTGTCCAATTCCCCAGCACTTTCACGCTCTGACTAACTCTCCTATCTGAAGACCTGACCTAGAGAATAAAGCTGCTGAAGAGCTATCCCAACCGGGTGCCACCAGTCCCCTGGAGCACTCCATTACATCCAGTCTACTCTCCTAATCTCTCCCCCTCCCAAAGATCTGACATAGATAAGTTATCTACTGGCCATCCAGCAATGCAGAGAAAAGATTCCATTCTGTGATACAGAAAATCTAAAGTCGTTTTGGGTGGCACAGTGGTTAGCACTATTGCCTCACAGCTCAAAGTTCCTCAGTCCGATCTCGACCCTAGAGTCTTTCTTGTGTCTGTGTGGGTTTACTCCAGGTGCTCTGTTTCTCTCCCCATTCCAAAAAAGCGTGGTAGGTAAATTGGTGTATCCAAAGTGCTCGTTCTGCGGGAGTGTGCGCGCGCACTACGACGGATTGGACTGAGGGGGATCCAAAAGTTTATTAATCTCACCTCCCGTCAATTACTCTACCACACAATCAATCTCCCTTTAAAAGACAATTAAAATTGACCAGTGGCTTTGCGGAATGCCCTGAAATACCACTATTCACTATGGGCAGAACAACAAAAAATCTTTTACAGTATTTACCTTTTAAACCAGACATGCATATCAACGTTTAACCACTCAGTTTACCGCTGTATTGTCATTGTAAGCTGCTGCCAGCCTGCCGACGGGTCCACAATCATACTCGGGCTCCTAAAGGTGATCCACAGCTAATATCAATAGGCTTTATTGAACTCAGCTTTTCTTTAAACAGAATAAACAAGAGCTTGTTTACTCAGTTACATTATCAGTAAAAGTCTGCAATGTCTATAAGGAATGTCAACATCCACCTGAACGATCATTCAAAATGATGGTCAACGGACTTATCCCTGTCGGACATTTATTCCCAAACGAACCGATGCTTCGTGCCTACAGTGAACACTGTGTAATAATCACACATTACCCCAAAGATGATGGGACCAAGAATGTAATACAAAAATAATTAACAATCAACCAAACCAGAAAAGAAAGAAACAAAACATAAATGACAATCTACTGTTGAAAAGATGACAATATACAACTTTCAGGGTTCAGAGAGAGAAAAACTCAGAACTGCATGTTAGATTTCATATTGTTCTTAAGCCAATCCATGGCATTTAGTATTGAGAGTATTCCTTGGTTTGGAGTTTAGCAACAATACGCTCCAATTGCCTCTTGGCTTCACACTAAGGGAAGTTGCTCATCTCGTAGTACTGTGGAGCGATTTTGACCAGCCTGAAAGACACATGTGATATATTAGAAATCAGGTCACAGTTTATTTATTTAAGAACACTGCATGGTGTGTGCGTACACAGATTTAGTATATACACTCCTGGACGAAGCAAAAGTAAAAACCTAAATATTACACAAACTCCGCAGGTCTGAAATTTGTGTGATTGGCAATTGCAAAAAGAAAGACAAATGAATGTTTAAAAAATATTCAAAGACAAAAAAAAAAAAAAAAAAAAAAAAAAAAAAAAAAAAAAGGGGGGGGG
>JAUZSV010438750.1:0-17577 GCA_034780495.1 Parotocinclus cesarpintoi | reverse complement strand
GGCACCTCCACATCATTGCATTCAGTTTTTATTCATAATTTGTTTAGTGTCCCAACTTTTTTGGAATCCGGTTTGTAGTTCAAAATGATATAAAGCAATTAAAATGATCTTGAGCAAGATAAAAAACACATGTTTGATTACACAAATGAGATCCAAACTCTGAGTGGAAAGTGACATATTCATGGGGTGAGCAGTATGGTCATCCAAGTCTGCCAAAACACACGGGACGTCCTATAACTATCCAAGCTTTGCATTCAGGTACACCATGTTGCAGAGGTATTGTAGGATGTGCACGTTTAAGACCATGGAACGTTCAGATACTCCAGAACTTTCAGCCTTTTATATTGTGCATTTTCACCAATTGCATAAAAGTTGTTTTTGCAACTTATAGAACAACTTTCGTCGACTTCGTGTTTACTTTTCTGATGTTCTTGCTTAATAAAAACATCAAATTCTTTTTGTATTGCTTCATATTCAACCATGCTATTTTTTGCTTCTCCCTGTAGCTATTATAAAACAGAAAAAATGGTTTGTGTAGCTAATGCTGCATTACAATTACTAATGATTTGGTAGTAAAACTGCAAATTAGCATTTAACTACCAAATCATTTCACTTTTATTACAATAATGACATGTTCAGTCTAGAGTACACACACACACACACACACACACAGAGAGACTTGGATAGTCTAGGATAATCTGCTGGTAATATGTCTTAACCTCGCTTTTATTGCTGCTCTTCTTGGTCTCTTTGACACAAAAAAAACCATTTGAGTGTGCACCCATAAACACACAAAAATCACTCCAGCAGCACTGCTGTGTTTGATCTACTCATCAGAGTAAATATGGTATGTAGTGAAGTATTTTGCAAGTGAATCTGATAATATATACATCTATCTATCTATCTATCTATCTATATATATATATTCTATAAATTTACAGTATACACACAAAACACATACACACAAAGTGGATACATTCAAGGCACAAATGTTTAACAAATGGATAAATCATCATTATTACAACTATATTTCACAACTGATATTCTTCCGTTGTAACATGCAGTGTACTAACAGGAATCAAGTGATTAACTGACAAAGTGTTACAGCAAGCTACTTTACTGTAAACTCTGAAGTCACTGAATAATTATCACGTTCTAATGCAGGAATCATCAGAAATATTTCTGCTTTTCAAAGCAGAACCAAAGATGTTCGTGTGTTTTGCATGCTGGTATGATGATGCTGGTCTGCTAATGGTATGCATAATAGCATAAAACGGTAAAGTATTTTAAGTATTATTCCACATTCAATATTGGTTTCATGCTAATAAGTGCTGGTCAGGTGATGGTGCGGTTGTGCTGGTAAAGCCGGCTAAACAACATAAGTGTCCAGATCATTTAGCAATGCAGCAATTAATGCAGAGTTTAGAAAAAAGTCATCACATCTTTTACGACTCTTCACTCTCTATTACAAATTGATCAGGCACGTGAGGTGAATAAATATTAACCAAACATAAGTGCACTCTATTACAGTTAATAGCTGAATGACGTACACTTAAGTGAACTGCACAAAATCAAATGCACCTTAATATTATAATTTTTTTAATAGATCAGGTCCCAGAGAAATGCTTGTTCACAAGCTCAGTCATGCACCTATGTATTTATATACAACCCCAATTCATCTTAACTTGGGACGTTGTGTAAAACATAAATAAATACAGAATACGATGATTTGCAAATCCTTTTTCTACCCATATTGTACCTACCCCAGACTGTTGAGCAACTGAAGTTGTACATCTTGCAAAAATGGGATATTATTCCACCTACAAAGCTTTAACAATTAGTGTCGGCAGTTCCCAAACGCTTATTAAGTAACGTTAAAAGGAAAGGTGATGTAACACAGTGGTAAACACGTCTCTTTCCCAACTTCTTTGGAACATGTTGCAGGCATCAAATTCCAAATGAGTAAATATTTGCAAAAAACAATAAAATTAATCAGTCGAACATGAAATACCTCATCTTTGTAATGTATTCAATTGAATATAGGTTGTAAAGGACATCGTATTTTGTTTTTATTTATGTTTTACACAATGTCCTAACTTCCTTTGAATTGGGGTTGAAGATACAGAATAAAACTTTAAATCAGGTGTAAATTGCGATGCCAGTGCAAGCAAGGATTTCAACAGCATCCTAAATTGACAGCAGCTCATCTCTTCCATGTCACAAAAAAGTGGTCAAAGGCTGAGCTACAGTGACCCATGCTCATTGACCCCCAGATCTGTGTCTTTTTATAGAAGAAGTACTACTAGCAACTGCTTAAATGTTTATAAGTATGTCCTAAACAAAGGTTGGATTTTATAAATACAGATAGGAACACTGATATATAAAGCCTATATATAATAATTTCTATAATTATTATTATTATAACAGTAATTTTGTTACTGATATTAAACCTGGAGCATTTGATTGAACATGGTAAACTGTAGTGGATTTTGGTATTGCGGTGTGAGACCATTTGGATTTTATATATTAGGAGCAATATTATGCAAGGAACATGAAACTTAATTGGCAGCAAATTAAGTTATGATAAAACAGGAAGTAATGCTATCAAACTTTCTACAATACAGATATGCGTTTTTAACGACCATCCGATCCATATCCAATAAGGTACAGTAATTAATGTAGGAGATAAAATTCTGCCTTAACTACAGAAGTTGCAGACATAAACAGCCAATCAACGCTGAGGATCCACAAGCAGAGGCAGGAGTTAAGAGTTTAGGAATGGAAGTCCATTTTTTGTGCATGGATGTGTTTAAGTAATTATCTTTGTGGTTTAATTTGTAGTTTGCATTTACACTTAGGTAGCTTTGCCTCAATAGCACAAGCTTGCGTCAAGCTACACTCCTGTAAAGCCAAGTACAGAAACGTTAAGCTACAATGGGAAAATAATCACTGACATTTTCCAGTTAAAGATGGGAAAAGCTTATCTGACATATCTGTTTGTATTGTAGTTTCAAAAGCTTTATACACATTTTCCTGCCTAATACTGTTTAAGCATTGTTTGAATGCTACAGCCTATCTGAGTAATGTTGCTGACCATGTGCAACCCTATATGGCAACAATTCGTCTAATGGCTAATTGTGGCATATTGCTTGTCAAAAAGTTCTCCCAGATTGGTTCCAGTGATGTTTCCAGTGCGCACCAGTCTTTCCTGTCAGAATTCTGTACAGCTTGTGGTAGAATGGAAATCTTATAGCATGAACGTGCAGCTGATATATAATGTCAGCATTGACTAGATGGAATCCACTCTATTAATAAGTTTGACTGTTGTCTATTGTCATGGTTTGTATAAAATATTTAATAAAATATCACAGTGAGTGTAAGTTAGGGGTGGGTATTGGCAAGGACATCACATTTACATTTATGGTATTTAGTAGACACCCTTATCCAGAGCGATTTACAACTGATACAGTCTTACAATCCAAGCAATTGTAAGTTAAGGGTCTTGCTCAAGGACCCAACCCTTCTGGTCCAGAGTTCAATACCTTAACCGCTAGGCTACCACAATCCTAGTCCTAGACATCACGATACGATTCGCATCACAATACATGGGTCACGATTACATTGCAATATGATTTATGAAAAATATGAAAACAGGTCAAATAAAAGTAAACCTAATACATCACATTCATTCATTGATTCATTAATTTATTCATGTTCTTATCCGCTTGATCCTGGACAGAGTTGCGGGAGAGCCTGTACCTAACTGGTGGAAAGGTAGGAACAGCCCTAGACAGGGCGACAAAGTCATAGTAGGGCACATACACACACACACACTAGGGGAACTTTAGAGACACCACTTAACCTAACACGCATGTCTTTTTGACTGTAAGAGGAAACCTGACAACTGAATTCAACATTTCCTTTCCAACTTTTTAGCTTTTATGTTTTTTCTTCAAAAAATGTTTCAGCTGAAAATTAGTGTAGTATATTGTATAATACATATCACAATATATTCCTGTATCATTTTTTTTTCATCACATGTGAGAACAAACATAATATGTTTTGTGTTTTACTGTGTGTTTAGTGTTTAATTGTGTAAATGTGACTTCTTTTTCATTTTCTTGGAAAGTCAGACTGAACATAAGTCACGCCTCCTGCCCCACATCTCATTGGCCATTGGTATTTTCCATTCTCTTTAACCTACTTCCTAGCTAATAAAAGACCTTTAACTCCACTAAAGATCCTTGAACTCTGCAGTTCTGTTATTCTTTATTTAGCAAGTCATTTTCTAAATGGGCAAAGCTGTGTTATTTGGTCTGTGGGGTGGTGTTGTAACCCCTCACCCTCACCAAACCTTTCACAAGTTTGAAACAAGTCTTAACCTCTCAAGGTCAGTGTTTTTGTTTTTATTTTTCAACTGTTAGTGCACTGGTTTTAACTATGCTCTTGTTCTAGGGACTTCATCTCAAACATTATTGCCAAAAAAGGAAGTGAGAATGCTCTGTTCCGGGCTGAACGGGGAAAAATCACCCTTTCACAGGTAAACCATGCCATTATCTACAACTGAACACAATCTTTATGTCATAACCCTATTTAATAATGATCTGATGGTTTATGTATCTGTTAAGACACTTTCTGTTCGGAAATAGGAATTTCTTGTTTCGGCTGAGGAACAGTTACTTGCACAGCAACAAATGTTTTTTAGACTTTAAACCTTATTGTATAACTCATTCTGTTATTGACACACCTATAGTGACACAGTTCATGTTCAACAAACAGTTCTGTGCAAACATCAGTCAACTTTAATCTAAAGCTAAATCTCAGCCATTGCAGTTTTTATCAGAAATTCACTATGGTGCAATTTTAAAAGGAAACAAACTGGTTAGATTGGTTTCAAGGGACCACTTTCCTTCTGCAATAAATAATAATAATAATAATCATCATCATTACCATACGCTTAATTTAAATAGAGGCTTTTTCATACTAAACACAGAATGACACAGAAAGATCTGCCCCCCAACAGTGAACAGTGTACATTTTGGAACAGTAAGGCAACCTGTATTAGAGGACTTGGGTGTTCAGACAAGGCTGTAGAGGTGCAGGAGCTCGGATAAGTAGGCTGGAGTCAGACCCTGTAGAGATTTTTAAGAAGTGAATGCAAAGCTGGTCTGATTAACTGAAACTAAACGGGAATGATATGAGTAAGCAAGTTTTGCAGCTATTGTAGTGTTCATATGTTTTTGTTTGGGATAACAGTGAGTCACAGTAGTGTAAGTGAGATTATATGAGCATGTAACAGACATTCAGATTTTTTCATAGAGAGCATATACAACCTTTACATGAGGTTCAAAATAATTACAGAATCAAAAGATACACATATGTTGAATACTAATGTGCAAGATTATACAGCCATGCAAGCTAATTTAAGTGTGAATTCATAACACTACACTGGCAGATGCCTTTATTCAAAGCAACTTGCAATTCAAGCAGTTGTGGTTCTCTGCTCAATGACCCAACAGTGGCAGCTTGGCAGAGGTGGGATTTAAACAGTGGACCTTTTTGGTCCAGTGCCTTAACCGCTAGACTGGGATTGTAAATCCCAGACTTGGGGCCAGTAAATAAAATTAGCTTTTATCACAGTTTAATTTCAGAAACATGCACTAATTTTTTTTCACAGGATTGTATCTACTGCTATCAGTCTTCAGAAGAACTGATTAGTTGGACTGGCTGAAGTAAATTAGACAAAACTAAACCATATATAAACCACCTAGAACCAAGATGGCTCACTAGTATGTTGATTGATTACTATTAAATTAGCATCGATTTGGTCTCTGTTCCTGTAGATGCTTAAAGAGCTGGATTCTGAGTGTCAAAAAGAAGAAGCAGTCTGTCAGTTTTCAGCCCAAAAGCTATTTGAGCAAGTAAAGCATGTGGAGTTTGATGAGAAAGTTCTTAATGCTGCTGCCACTCTGAGGAAACATGGTATGCATTCTTACCAGACAATAATTTTGTTATTTCTTTACTTTCTTAATGACACTATGCTTGTCGGACAAGGCGTCCTGATAGTCTCCTTGGTGCAACTAGAGTTTGTGGGTGCCTGTCAAGAAATTTCAATTAAACACACATTTGATTGGCTTGAGACTGAATAAATTTGCTAACAAAGCATTCCAAATCCTTCACAAATCCCTTCTTCTGACCCTTTACTTTTTCTGACCAACCAGTTTTTATATTGATATGATATGATATTAAACATAATTCCCTGCTATTCAGTAACGTGATACATTTTAAAAATAACAAGTGTGAATAATAGTTTACATAAACACGAAAATATATGTTCAGGGGCGTTATGGTGAGTAGCACCATCACCTCTCAGCAAGAAAATCCTGGGTCCAATCCTAGGGTGGGGAGTCCTGGGTTCTTTTTGAGTGTAGTCTTCATGTCCAGGTCTCAAGGTACTCTGGTTTCCTCACAGACTCTAAAGACATTTATGAAGTTAACTGATTACAATAAATCAAATTAAGCATTATTTGTACATATTATGATGTTCTTTCTTTCTTGTCTCTAAGGCATAGTCACCTGTGTCTTGGCCAACATCTGGGTTGATGACACTCCTGAGAGAGCCAGTACAGCTCAGATTCTGTCAGGATTAGAGAGCCATTTTGACCTGGTTGTGCGATCTTGCGATGTTGGGGCGAGGCTGCCTGAAACGGCAATGTTCCAGAATGCCTTGAATAAATTGGATATTAAAGTGAATCAGGTAGGTCCAGCACTGAGTCATAAATTGAAGATGAACAAGTTATGCCTCACGCATCTTTCATTTGCATGGGTATTTGTAAATAGAAGGTAGAGAGCAGGGTTTTTCTTGGCTCAAATTGAGGTGGAGGTAAAACCCACCCCCATGAACTCTAAATTGTGTCCATGTATCAGAGTATTGTTGTTAACCATGTCCACCCCTTTATGACCACAGTGTAGCATCTTCTGATTTCTACTCACAGCAGGACAGCAGGATAACGCATCATGTCACAAAGCTCTAATCATCTTAAACTAAACTAAATCCTTGAACATAATCTGCAGCTGTGAGGTGCTGTAATGTCAATACTGACCAAAATATCTGAGGAATGTTCCTGGACCTTATTCAATCTATACCACAAAGAATTAAGGCAGTTCTGTAAAAGTAAGTAGCTAAAGTAGCTAGATACTTAAGTAGGAAAATAAGCACAGCCCAGTCCCTTGCAGATGCAAGTAATGGGCTCATGGTGTGCTGGGCATTTGCTTGAGGCATACATATATTATCTTGAAGCATCCTTCAAGAACCATGTGGTCCATATCCACTTGTGCAGCTATGGCACACTTCAGTGGTTTCTCTAAAGAGACAAAGTAATTTATTTAAAAACTATTTTGTATTCATTTTAGAGTAAAGCTTTTATAAAAGTGCTACATTCTCCAGTGTTTCAGGTTTTCTTCTGTCACTGTATGGACAGCTGTTTTAAGTTATCCAGCCTGTAGTTTGTGAATGGTCACGAAGTCAGCAGCAACCTACAACATGCTGGCACTTTTGGCATATATGCATCTTATGCCCTTCTCATCATGCCTGAGGCAGGAAAATCTGTGTAAAAATTGCGGGTCAAACCCCTTTACTCTGTTTTTGTATGAAAACAAAATGATATGAAGATCATGTAAACATCTTGTGTTAATACACCCCTAACATAATGTTTTGCGTTAGTACACCCCTAATGGCTTTGGCAACTTAATACCATAGCCTTGAATTCTCTTTTTCATTCTGATCCTCTCCATAGCCTGTCTCTTCCACATCTTGTGGTTCTGTCCTACTTTCAGACCTGCCTTGCTTGGATGCAAAATCAATGATATTCATCTGCTTGAGCAGCCACAAAATATCGGGATGCTTCCGGACACATTCCTGCTATAAGGGAAAACAGGCTTTTTGCCTGAAGGAAATTCCTTGAGGAAAACCCGAGCACTTTTCTTCCTCTTTGGCAGTTTGGCAGCATCCTTCCAGCAGCACAATGCTATTTATTATATAGTGCGACCACATCAGCCTAATACCACAACTGAACTTACAAATAACAGAAATCCACAGAGTGCAGCGCTTGTTGGACAATGGTGCTTTCCATGGAGACACCCATCAGAATTTTGCTGAGATCTGGATTCAGCACATTTTTCCTCCTCGTAAGTATGTGGTAAACATATGTTTAAACAATATGTTTGACATTGTGTATTTTGATTTAGGCTCTCTGGTTGGATGTTTCTGAAGAAAGTGTTGAAGCAGCTAAAAGCTTGGGTATGACTGCTGCAAAGATCACTCATGTCAGTCAAGCTCTGAAGGAAATAGAAACATTTACAGGAATACAGGTAACTTATTTTCATCCTGAGTAATAATATTGAAATATTTCTAAATGTCAAATAACCATTTCTTTTATTAAGCATTCTGATCACTAGATGTTTTATCCTTACATTTAAATTAAATCAAGTCTTAAACAAATAGTATGTGTAAAATACACTATAATGTGTGTCCAACAGTATTTAGCAACTTTTTCTATTATAAAACATATTACTGTGCAGAAGCCACCATTAAATTTGTTGTTTTAGCATTGGTATGATAATCATGTATAACATCTTGTTGACAACTGGTCCAAAATTTTTCAAACATGCATTCGCCACACCACAATACTGTTTTACAATGATCTTCATTCCCATCTTTGTGAGATTCAGCATATCTTAGCCGTTTCACCATGTTCCAATTCTGACTGCCACCCTTCCAAAAAGACCAATCCTGATAAAGATTCTTCAGGGGTCAACTTGGCATCCCGATGAAGAGGGGAGCACACTAAATACTTGCCACTGCAGCATATAGGAGTTGTTTCTTTTCTGTTTTTCTGTTTACTTTTTAATAGTGCATTCAAATCCTGTATTCCTGGTTGTCTTCTAATATATAAACTGAAAGATTATTAGACGATTGGTAAAATAATGTATGTAATCTAGTGGTGGCTTAAGATTAGATTTTTGCACAGTACTGTACAAGGCACAGTACTAACCAAATCAGTGACTTTCTATATAACACTCATAGGTTTTACCTCCTCGACCAGTTTATTCAACAACTGTCTGCTCTGCTCTTCTAAAACAAAGCTCATGTAGGAAAAGGTTTACCAGCATTGATAAAGAATTTATCTGACCTGCACAGAGCCCTGACCTGAACTCTATTGGACACCACTGAGATTAAATGAAATGCCAACTGTGAGCTAGGGCTTACTGGCCAACATCATATTCTAAAATCTAGTGGAAATCCTGGTCAGTGGCGGTATTGTGGTCACAAAGGGGGTACAAATTTCATGGCAATTCCAAAGTGTCCCAATGTAAGTGTTGGAAACAGGAGAAGTGCAAGTTGTTTTTTTAGTCGTGAAGCTGCACATAATGGAGAACATAGAAGAGAAGAGAATAACGCAGTTAACAGATGAGATGGGGCAAACATACAATGCATTTTATTACTAAACTGACCTTTAAAATCAATAATGAATAATGCATTGAAGTTATTGATTC
Organism: Parotocinclus cesarpintoi; assembly: GCA_034780495.1. Taxonomy (NCBI): domain Eukaryota; kingdom Metazoa; phylum Chordata; class Actinopteri; order Siluriformes; family Loricariidae; genus Parotocinclus; species Parotocinclus cesarpintoi. The sequence continues at coordinate 8,022 of JAUZSV010438750.1, read as the reverse complement.
AAACACTATGTCCAACTAATCAATTCGAAGCACGGCATGAGCCATATCTGAGAGTCACTTTAGGATAAGATAATCTCGTTCAAAAGTTTCAGCATTAGTAATCAAGGAATGTATTGTTGAGCTTTGAATGGGACAGAAATGAACACAGGGAACAAAATGGTTTCACCATAAAACACAGACCTTAAAATATACACAAATACCTTCTGTTTTGCGCTTAAAATGCAAAGCCTATAATTTGGAAATATTATTTAATTTTCACTTGTGCTACTCTTATAACTTCTAAATAACTACTTTTCCTCTGTTTCACTAACAAGTAGTACAGGATAAATATTTTATCGAAGTCCATCCTCTAGCACCTGTCTGACAGAACATGGCACACCCTTGATGGGACACCAGTCAAATGCCAGCAGGTCTCAGTTTTGTAGTTCTATACAGATTCTAAATTCTTTTTCTAAATTTTAATACATTAAGAAATGGATACATTATTACCAAATCTTATTTTAATCTAAGTATAAAATCTATTCTTTAAATAGACTCTGAGGATATGCCGACCAACCATAATATTAACCACTTTTCAATATCATCCTACGATGTGGGAGCAGTTTTAGCATAGCTATATCTCATTGTTCATTTTATCAGCTCCACTATGTGGATGTGCTCTAGTAGTTCTACAAATACAGATTGTATTATATCTTTTACTATATATATATTATTATACTATACTATATATTTACTATATATTTTGTTAACCCCATTTCATCCTATGGGACCTCCACAAGACCAGCACAGATTAGGTTCTAGCTGTGTGCTGGGTTATTCCCAGCACTGCATTAGCATGTGTTGCGCTGGCAAGACTGGATCAGATGCAGCAGTGCCAATTAAATAGTGTACATATATTAAATGTTAATATATACCTATATATTATAAAAATGTCTATGTTTATATCCCGGATTTGATTTTGGCAGGTTACTCAAGAGCAAAATCCTCGTTCTTGTAATCCAGAAGAAGTCAGTCATGGATATGTAACAGTCAAGGTAAATACACATAGTATTAGTATATACTGTACTAGTGGACTTATTTAATGAATTTAGATATCACAGTTTCACAATGACATGATTGGTTATGAGCTGATGAATATGCAGTCACCAAGCCGCTGCGGTAAATGTAGTAAACTGGATGGAGAAGGTTCAGGGGTTCAGAGGTGGTACTGTTGCCTAGCAGCTGAGTCAGAGTTTGCCTGTTTCCTTAGCCTGGGGTGAAGATCCATTTTGTTGAGATGGGGGAAGGGCCACCTGTCCTGCTCTGCCATGGATTTCCAGAAAGCTGGTTTTCATGGAGGTACCAGGTAAGGTTTTAGTGCAATATGTCCTAAAGCCATATACAGTCTAGGCTAGATTCTGAAAGATTTGCTGAAAGAAGCTGTCTGTTACTGATGTATCATGTGAGGTTGAAATGAAATACATGTCATGACCTCTTTTATTTGTTCCCAGATTCCTGCTCTGGCTAGTGCAGGATTCAGAGCTATTGTGATCGACTTTAAAGGTTTTGGAGACTCTTCTGCTCCAGCTGGTAAGTGCATGGCAGGCAGATCAGAATCAAACAAACTCTCTGCAAGTCCACGTGATTGGAATGAATGAATCTTAAATAAATAATAAGTTGCATTCGGTTAGTTTGTATTTAAGGTTAAAAGGTTGATGTAAATGATCAGAGATTTACCCCTTAAATTCTGTCTATATATGTACATGGGTTATAGAGAATATATAGGTATAGGGGAACAAACAAATTCAAACAAACATGAGTAACTTACACCGAAGGTCTTTCAAAACATGAACTGAGTTAGAAGAGTCTGTAGCCCAGAGTGAGGTAACAAGCTCAACAGGTAAGGTAGTAAGCTTTGGAGTGAATGATGGACTTCTGCTGCTTTTGAACTCTACCTCCTTACCTTGCTTGTGGATCTTCAGCTTGTGGACCTGCTGAGTAGTAGAACCAAAACACACTGCACAAGAGTGCAGCAAAACTATATATAGTGTAATAATATAATATAAAATATAATAATTATAAAGTAAATGTGGTTCAGTACAAGATTGTGTACTGTAATTTCATAGGTCGGGCAGCACTGTAGAGTGTCTTTGCTGTTTAAGTATGTTTACAGCTGATATGAACAAAGTTAAAAGATTTTTTTAAATTATAAATTAGAATATAAGCAGGCAGCTGCACTCTTACATACAAGACATTTTTCCATTCCATTAGGTGCAATCTGCTTTGAATTTTTTGGTCTATATGAAAATAAAAAGTCTTAAAACCCTATATTACTGATTATACTTTTTGTTGTTTTCGTGTGATTGCTGTTTGAATTTCTAATCCACATAGTCCTGATCACATTCCCATATCTATTTGCAGAAATTGAAGAATACTCCCAAGAAAAGATTTTACAGGTAATAAAACACAGAGACACATCCAGACACAGATACTTTTTATTTATGCTAAAATACAATTGCTGACTTTGGACCATGTTTATCTCTATAGGATCTGCTGTTGTTTCTGGATAAGCTGGTATGTGTATGTTTTACATCTCCTTTACGTACATCTCCATAACTAGGGGAACTAGAGCGACTTGACACCCTAGGACTTGTGAAAAACATTATTTATTAGCTTAAATTTGTGAAATGTGGTGAAAAAAAGGGTCAGAACAAGCACTTATAGTACAAAAAAGAAAATGCAAACTTTGTGAACTGTCAAATTCAGCTGCAGCTGTTTCAGTTAAGTACATGCAGGCGTATGCACACACAAGCCTGTCCTATTGTTTTGGATAATTGAAATGCAGTTTAGCTTTAGCATTAGCTTTTAAATATAGGATGCACAAGATATTTCAACTCAGTTAATTTCGCTATACAGACTGATATTTTACAGACTGTTTTTTTATTTGGTTTAAGCTGGTAGAAAGCAGCAGTAAATCAAATAGCCACTCGTGAAATCTGAGGTATGCAGAAAAGCATCTCTGAATGAAGCACATCAGTTCTAGAAGCGGGTGGGTTACAGCAGCATAAGATTACACCGGGTACACTTTTTTGAGCTAAGAACAGGCAACTGAGGCTTTGCACAGGATCACCAAAAATAGGAAATAGAAGATTGGAAAAACAAAGGTTGAAAAAGCCTTATTGATTTTTGCTGTTACCTTTGACTTAAGGGCCAGAAATCGGCATGAACACCATAAATCTTATCATGTGCTTGGTATCCTTTGTACCCTTTAATAGCAATTGATGATCATTTAAATGCCACAGCCTACCTGAATAGTATTGGTGACCATGTCCATCCCTTTATGACCACAGAGTTCTGTGGCACAATAGCACCTTTTCTGATGGCTACCTCCAGGAGTATAATACTACATATCACAAAGCTCAGATCTCAGTCTAATAGAATAGCAGCTTTGGCATGTGGTGGCGTGAGAGAATCAACTCATGGCTGTGCAGCCGACAAATCTACACCATCTGCATGATGACCCTGTTGATACTGAACAGAACCTCCAGGTCCTACCTGGTGCTAGAAAGTCATACCTAAAAAGTGGCCAATGAGTGTGTATGTGTCCACCTATTGTTTTGTAGGCATTCTTTAGTGTCGATCAGGGCATTAATGTTAACCTGGATTCTCCAGTAGGATGACTTTATGGGTTTCTTGCTTCTGAGCCCTCATTTAGCATGATAAATGAGACAATGCAACATGGGCAACGTTTTAGAGTTCCTAATTTGTAACATCTGTCTAAGCGTTGGTTGTTGGGTCTAAGATTACTTGATACTAAAGCACTTGATATGTATGAAATGACATTCTGAACAGCACTGTTGAATTTTAATGTCATTTGCCTTTCCGTCAGTCTGTTGCCTTTCATGATATTTCACATTTTCCTCACACCTCTCCTCCACAAACTGTCTGTGTCAAAAGACTGACTGGTCGCTGCTAGGATTTTGCTTATCACATGATCCTCAGTATCAGTTTCAGTATCAGATCCTCATTATGAGTTCCGCAGTATTGCAACAGTGGTTATAGCTTTGTAAAGCCCAGAAATACAAGTGCTGCTAAAACCAGAACATCTTATGCTATTTAACATGCTACACCCAAAGTAAGGAGCCTGCAATTTAATAATGCTATTTATTCTGGTTTGTGTGACATGAATTCCTGGAATGATCAATCTGAATGTAAAACAGGGTAGTTCGACTAATAGTGCACTGACCAGAGGTTTGAAGCAAGGACTGTACCTAAAAATGAATCAATTGTAAGTTGCTTTAATTAAGAGTGACTGCTAAATGTGATATATTTTTTATCTGGCAATAAGAGGACTAGGATGGAGGGGTAGGATTGTCACACTAGTTAAGGTTGCTCATTATCCTTTAATTATGCACTGCAGTTACCAGTCTAATCAAAACAATATTGGCTCAAGTAAAGTAAATTAAGCTGCTGGTTGAAATGATTGTATTTTTAATTTGTTTTTTAAAAACAAAACTACATTTTAATTCTGTAGACAGTCCCTCAAATTAGTCATCTCTTCTTATTTCGGACACACTAACAGTGTGCTAACAGAACAATAATATGAAACATACAGGTATGGTATAAAATCTACATAGACAAACAGTGGCAGTACTGAACACCTCAGTGACCCTTAAGAAAATGCTTTCATAGGTTTCCACCCCCCAGCAAGTCAGTTAATCAGCTTTTTCTTTTACAAATTCCACAAAGAAACTGACATGATCAATATTAGACATATTTGAGATTGAAAGAAATACTAACAGAGAGCCTAACATCAGCAACACAGTATTCAGTGGAAAGCCTTCTGGAAGAGTGAAGGCTGTTGTAGTTGAGAAGGTTGAAAAACTCAACACGAATAGCCATGTTTTTATATGTGATATCTGGGCACCCAAAAACTTGACTATGTAGTGAGCACATATTGTACTATAAATATTGTTTTAATTTATAATGTTTGACAATTTTCAAAAGCCACCTATTCACATTTTTTTTCCTCAAATGCAGGGTCTTGCCCAGGTTACACTGCTGGGCCATGACTGGGGTGGTGCAGTTGCTTGGAACATGGCACTGTGTTACCCAGAGAGACTAAGGTAGAGTGTCCAGTAGCATAAACTACACAATTTTAACACGCTGACTTAGAGGAGCTTTAAATGAAACCTGCCTTTGACATACCAGTTCAAATATGTTTTTATCGGGACTTGCGTGTTTTTTTAACTGAGATTTTTATTTACTTCAGGGCCGTAGCTTCTCTCAACACCCCGCTTATACTTGTGGATCCAGATAAGGATCCAATGGAGACAGTAAAGGCTATACCAATCTTTGATTATCAAATCTATTTCCAGGAGCCTGTGAGTATTAACTTTCCCTTTGTTTGTTTGGTACATTTCCCATGATCACAAGTTAATTTGATTTGTTTCGGTTAGTTTTTGTTATTTGTTTCGGTTAGTTTTTAAATTGAATTTTGAATTCATTGTAAAATTATTGTGTCATGATTTATGTAAACTTATGTAAAATTTGCTTAACAAATTAATAAATGAAATATAGACAATTATCTCATGATCTCAAGAACACAAGTAATTAACCATAGCAGTAAAATTACATAACAAAGATACTTAAATGTAATATTTCTAACAGAAATAAGTGCAACCATGGCTACTCTTGGCTTCTGTTGTTTTACATCTCTGATTAAATTTTTAAAATCAAGATTGCAAATAAGAAATATTTTGTTCACATCACCTGATTGCCTTGCAGAATGCAACAATGCTATTGGTTATTCATTGGTTATTCATATAATTTAATATGTTTATTTACTGTTCAATACATTGAAGGCCCTTCAGGATAAAGGTAAATGTGCACACACTGGATAATGAATCTTTTATTAATGATAGTTTTACACCTTAAATCCAGCTTTTTAAAATTTTGACACACTAAAGATAAAGCTTACATTATCATCAGGCATCTTAGTAATGTTATCTTTACATATAGTATTATCTTTACTTTTTCTAATTTTATTTCTAATTTTAACTTTAATTTTAACTTTCTATTTCTAATCTTAACTTTTTCTAATTTTAATTTTTTTAATTTTATTCAAATTTCTAAGGTTAAGCTGAAAAGTAAATTACTTTGGGACAAGTAAATTACTTAATCAGACATGATTCTCTGGTCTCCATTTTTACGATGCTGTAAGTTATAATAATGCATCATAGCAGCATACGGTACTGTGAAAAGTTGTATGCATGTAAGAAATATGTAGAACAAGTATATAAAATAAAGATTATGATAAACAGCAAGCAGCTCTGTGGCCCATTGGCTGAAATGGCTGTACCTGTGTACCTGGGTTTGAAGGTTAATTTATTAAATGGTGCAATATACTAGCTTCCTGTTCATGTTGTACCTCTGCCTGCTCCCAGTGAATTCCCAGTTAGGCTGCAGACCCTCTTCTATGATATTGATTAGTGGCTGTAATACAGGGCGCATTACAATCTATCAATACTATTTAAATTAAATGAATACTTGTCAGGATCGCCCTTTAACTGCAGTCCTGCAGGTGCACTGTGATGTAGTGTTAGAAGACAATCAGCAGTAGGGTTTTTTCTTGAATTAAATAAATGCCAGTGTTCTTCTATGTCACCTGTTTATTATATTTGTTAAACCAAGTGGCAGAAGTAGAATCCTTATACCATAACAAGTAGACCAAGAAACATCATAAACAACACAAAACACAAATATTTTTTTAAAGAACCTGGGTGCCTAATATTGCTGCACAGTACTGTATGTTTTTAGAATTTTCTAGGCAGTCCTTGGTGGAGACTTGTAATACATACCAAAATTGGGTACATAATTACATATGCAACAACATATATTGTGTGTCACTGTATCACTGGGAACACTTGAGTGCTGACACAATATCAACTCCATTTTAAAGGGGAGAAATTGGTTGGCTTATGCATAACCAGACTGATTTGCAATTTACACTTGGGCCTGCTTTAGTTTTTGTTTGTTTTTACCCACACTCCCAGTAAAGATGAAGGTACTATATGACTGGTTGAACACGATGAGCTGAATACTCTTGTACATTCCAGAGATCCTGTCTCGATTAAGTAAACCTGAGAAGAAAAAAAAGCTCAGTATGTACTATACAATCAAAAAGGAATATTTTCCTTATTTTTCTGACATATTGTTGCCACTTAGTTGTAGTTTTTCTGGCAATTTCCAATAATAATTAATGTGTGCTAGAGCACGTGATGGAGCTCACAATTTAGAAAGACACATTTGCGCATAAAAGTATATATTTATTTCATTTTCTATATTATTATTTATCACAACCAATTAAAAATAAAGTAAGGTTTGAAATTAAATGAGATGTTAATATCAGTATATATATGTTTTTTCATGGCTCATCAGGGTGTGGCAGAGGCTGAGCTAGAGAAGAATCTGGAAAGGACGTTCAAGCTTCTGTTCACTGCTAGTAATGAGGCGGTAAGCTTTACTCAACGGTATATTTGGAGTTTTTATACAGCACATAACTGAAATGGTTGTGAATAATGCACCACGTAGTGTAGCAGTCTAACACACCTGCATGGACCTAGATTATATCTCTCTGGTACCTTCCAACCAGGTCGGTATTTGTCGTGGTTAAGCAGTTAAGTTACTAGACTAAACATGGTTCAAATTCCTGGCTCTTTGAGTTTAGTGCATCGTTACACCAAAATTATCAGTTGTAAGTCATTCTGGATAAGAGCTTCTCCTAAAAGACTATTTGTGACACACAGACACTTTTGACTGTGTCTAAGGGAGTGGATCATGAGATCATAATAATGATATGATTAGATTTTGTATAAAGTTTGGGCTGCACGGTGGCTCGGTGGGTAGCACCGCTTCCTCACAGCAAGAAGGTCCCGGGTTCAATCCCAGGGTGGAGCGGCCTGGGTCATATCTGTGTAGAGTCTGCATGTCCTCCCTGTGTCTGCGTGGGTTTACTCTGGGTACTCCAGTTTCCTCCCACAG
>JAUZSV010438642.1:0-17604 GCA_034780495.1 Parotocinclus cesarpintoi | reverse complement strand
GGGTCTTTTGTGATCTCTTGAATGAGTCGTTGCTGTGCTCTTGCGGTACGGGAAGGTTCACCACTGTTCCATGTCTTCGCAATTTGTGGATAATGGCTCTCACTGTGGTTTGCTAGATTCCCAAAGCTTTGGAAATGGCTTTATAACCCTTTCCAGACTGATCTCGGCATGATGTGTAGCTTTTAAGGATCGTTTGGTAGGCTTCACTTTGTCAGGCAGGTCCTATTTAAGTGATGTCTTGATTGAGAACAGGTGTGGCAATAATCAGGTGGCTAGAGACAATGTACTCAGGTGTGATAAACCACAGGTATAGTATGTTATAACAAATTGGCGCAATCACTTTTTCACACAGGTCCATGTAGGTTTGGATTTTTTTCTCCCTTAATAATAAACACCTTCATTTACAAATTGCATTTTGTGTTTCCTTGTGTTGTCTTTGACTACTATTTGAATTGGTTTGATGTTCCGAAACTCTTAAGTGTGACAAACATGCAAAAAAACAGGAAATAAGGAAGTGGGCAAACACTTTTTCACACCACTGTACATAATATTGTAAGAACTGCCCACTGACCAGTCAAACCACGACCCTGAAAGGATTAAGCGCATTAGTGAATTAATGAATTAACAAATAAGTTGTTTACCTAAGTGTTTAAGAGAAAGTTAAGACTGCATGACCAGTTGTTGAATGTGGTTGAATTGAGTGGTTTGTGTCAGTCTATTTGGCTTTTAATGCCAATCAAAATGCTGGAAAGTAGCCGTGTGTTTTGATGTGTGTACAAATTAGACACAGGAAGTTCTTGAATTGTTATGACATTGCTAAGTGCCTTGGCAACAGGCCTTTTCATGTTCTGCCAAGTGAATGTACAGCATGTGTTTGTGCACGTGTGTGCGCGCATGTGCGCCTTTGGGTTTATTGGCTCAATGTTATTGTCTAACAGAACGAAACCTCTCTCATTGAGGCACACCTGTGGCATAATGGCACCTTTTGTAAACCAATGCTTTCATTTGCCATCCCACAATTCATCCATTATGTGCTAACTCAAGTGGTTTACCAAATATACAGGACAAGGTTTGTGTGCTGGTTTGTCTCTTTCCGGCTCAGTTTGCATAAGGGGGAAGTAAACCCTTTTACTGGTTGCAAAGTGGTCCATCCCTTAGGATGCTATGAGACAAATAGGATTGGAGCAAGCCTCTTCGATCAAGATCGGTCAGAGAATGTGTTCATAATAAGGCCATTTACTCTATGTTCTTTCCTTTAAGCAGTAAGCAAATGGCCGAGCTGGTCTCCAGTGTATTCAACAGCAAGGCAAAGTTGCTCTGTCACTTTACTAGTGTTGTTCCATGTCATTCTGTACTGCATATAAATGTTAAAAACATCTCTGTTCTGATAGCAACACTTTCTCAATGCCAGATGCTTTCCAATCAAAGTAATCCATTAACAATTTTGCTGGAGTGCTCGGTGCTAATTATAACAGTCAAATCTAAAATGTGTTTCCTTAGAATCTCATTTGCTCTTGACTAAATATAAAATGTATAGCTTCTATCCTCTGTTTTGAGTAATGTATTATGTATGAATTGCAATTGATTTTCATAATTTGACTACTGGACACTGTACAAAAATTCTGTCCAAGTGAGTTAAGGCCATGATTTATTCTGATACATCCGATATCTAATGACATTACAAAATCAAATATGCACAGAAAAGGGAGAAAACAAATAGCAAGAGACCACATTCAGAGTCATTTTTCCGCAAAATGCGAGTGCTTGTAAAATGTATTTCTGAGTCACATATATATATCTATATTGTATCATCTTCATTATACAAATTTACATCATCAATGGGATGGAGGAAGAGCTCTCCAAATGTGATTGGCAAGGAGAATAATCAAGATGGATCTCTCTGTACACATGGTCGGCTGGAAAATGGCTGTTTTTGGAAAATGATGGGCAGTTGATTGTATATTATGAAGAGTACTCGTACTCCTCTGCACTCCGTCGGCCAAAGTCCATCCAGCCCAAGTAGTCTCTGTCCTTTATTCTGTGGTTGGACCTGCTGTTCATGGAAGGGCTCCTCCGATATGAACCTGAAAGTGGAAGAGACAAGGAACCAGTTAGGCAGGTAATTAAATAAAAACTTAAAAAGAGTCAAGTCACCCTACCTTTTCTGGAAATGAGTCTAGCCAGCAGTTCGTTTAGCCTGCGTACAGCATCCCCTTCCACCGCCTCATCTTGGGAGTTAGACAATAGGTTGAGCTGACCTCCAGAGGGAACTGCCCTGGCGTGGCGTGTGTGTCCGTCTACAGCCCCGCCAGCTGACTGCCCCTCTTTCACTGACTGTGTAAGGAGAGAGAAGCACCTGCTGCTGGACAGGGCCACCAGCAGTACACATACGCAGATTCCCGCATTCATGTCTGAAACAGAGACGGGCAGGCATGCACAGAGAAAGTGTCATTTACAGGCAGCGCCAGTTGACGTGTACATTTTAGAACATATAAATAAATAAATAATATGATATTATACTAACTAGTACTATAATAACATTCACCTCACAACTGTCAATACACTGAAAACTGGCACAATCGTTTTGTGAATTGTCATTGCCAAGCCATGAAATATCACTGACTGAACTGCACTATAATGTTATTTGACCTAAGATTCTATCAGCTACCTCTTGGCTGTTTGGGAGTTTTCATTAGAGTTCATCATATTGTCAGAGAACCATGTTTAAAGTAAGAATTACTATTACTTTACTATTAATAACTTATTATGCATTATTGTATTCATAATCTAGCTATACAGTAAGCAATTTGCCTGGGCTTTTGTGGCATGTATTTTAAAACAAAATCTTCATTTACAAAATGTATCAGCAGTACAAAGTGAATTTCAGTGTCATTGTTATTTAAGGTTCGTCTAAGAAACTTACAATATAGTATACTGCTTACAAAAATTAGGGGATATTTCATATTTCATTAAATATCCCATAATTTAATATCCTCAAATTTTTGTGAGTATTTGAGTGATGAATGAGGTTAACATTACTGGTAATATACTAGTGCAGTTAATCATATCTCTATTACATAAAACATTGTTTTTGTAAAATAATGAATGTTCATTAAAAACATGTTATAAATTACCATTAAATATGCCCATCTAACATTATTAAATATGTAAAATAGAATAAAAGTGGTACCTTGAGAGAGAAGACTGAAGCTTACAGGCAGAGATGGGCAGAGGATGTGAAAAGATGCTGCACCAAGCCAGAATGGATGAGAAAAACTTCAGCACTCTGTGTAAAAGCAGCCCTTAAATACCATTCTGGAGGGGGCTGGCTTTGTCTGGCCTGTGCAACACTACCACCTTACATCTGTGTGTGTGTGTCTGTGTGTGTGTGTGTGTGTGTGTATGTGTGTATGCGCGTGCGTGTGTGCATTTGCGCAAGCCTGACGCAGAGCAGTGTGGTTTATTTTCACAGGATACACGCTATGACATTGTCACTTACAAAACTAGGGGTCTCCAGTGGCCAGACCATCCTCAACACACACACTTCCTTCATTGAAGTTCATCAGTGCTGATTAAACAAATACACAACCTAAAAAATTCATCCCTTTTATTCTTGTTTTGAAAGGTGTGAAACCTAATGAATAAAAAAACTACTTAAAATAAAAATACACACTGTTTAAGTATTATTTAAGATTTTGCTCAGGTGTATGTGTAAACCCTGCCTTACATCAAATTTTAATAAAGAACATAGTATACACTGATATACATTCTGTGTCACGGTTGTATATCTATTTCATATGCAACCTAAATGTTGGTTCTTCTTTCAGAAGCAATGTGGGCAGGGAATGCCAAAACACTTTCGACACATCAAGGCCAGAAAATACAGGAAGCATGTTGCAACAGTTAGAAACCATGGATTGCAGAGTAGAGGGTGGAGATAGAAACTGAGTACTCATATATCTTATCTAATTAGAGATGCTCATATGCATATGCCATACAGAAGATCTGAGAAGAGAGAGAAGTGAGGAGTGAGAAGAGAGGAAGAGGCTGATGTTGGTGAAGTGAAGGTCAATGGGGAATAGAGTGGATAAAAGGCTTCCACAACCCTCTTTTATATCCCATTACATTTCATTCATGCATTTTCTGTGAAAAGTGATTGCATTCTGTATGTACAGGACCAGATTCAACATAAAAAGACTGTTTAATTATCGATTAAATAATATCATTCTATCAGTGACTATAACCATGCATGCAATTTATATGGCCTTATTTGAAATGATTCTGTTTTAAGTGTGGTTTTGTTATTGTTTTAAGCTTTGTGTTATTGTTATTTAATAAATAGAGATTTCCAGAAATTTCTTGAAAAATGTATTCCTTTATTACCCTTATCTTCAAGCAATCTGAGACTCACCAATTTCGAATATAATAAAGATCCTCTAGTATACTAGGTCCTCTCTTCAGTTTACTTGAAAAGTGGTCATAGATCCTAACATCATCACATACCATTTGCTATACAAACATGTTACAACAAAGCTCTACTAAATATCACTGCAGTCTTGTAAACAAAATTGAGATCGACACTAAAGAAAATTCGACTTTTTCACAAACAATGTCCATACAAGGGCATTGATTTATGACTCTGCACATAATGAAACATGTCTTGCAGTGAACAATCTCTCATCAATATATATATACTACCCAAATTTAACCTGTTAGAGCCTTTTTATAGGGCAGCAGAACAAGCACTTTTACACCTTCTTGTGGCTTGACCCAGTGTCTATTTTATTTTGAAATATGCACTAATTTTTTGAGCAGTATAGTTATGATTCCTTTTTTCCTCATTCAATTCTTTCCTAAGTACTTATAGGAGAAACATCTGTGACAGAGGTGATACCTAAATGATACATCACTGTTAAGTCTCCTAAGCTATGAAAAAGGAAACATTAAGCACTATTCTTTTTGCATTTACATCATTTAGCAGACGCTGTTATCTAGAGCGACTTACAATTCAAACAATTGTGGGCTAAGGGCCTTGCTCAGGGACTCATCTGTGGTGGCTTGGCAGAGGGGGGATTTGAACCCTGGACCTTCTGGTCCATATTCCAGTACCTTAACCACTAGGCCACCACAGACCAGTTTTGCCTGGGGGTGTCACCATTCCATCCTATATTCTGTGACTCACCTTTAGTTTTTGTTGCCAAAAATCTCTATTTTGATCTAATCTCATCTCACCATTAAACATACAGTATTTCCAGACACAGTTTCAGTGGAGTCCAGCTAATTTTAGATGTTTAGGCTTGTGGTTAGGTGAAAGATATGTTCTGCTGTCACATCTCACAAATAGTTTGATGGCACGGAGGAAGTGTCTCACTGAAGACTTAAAGACATTGGAGACTTAAAAATGTTTTAATTTGTTTGCAAATTTCCAACCACAACCTTTTCCCCTCTCACCATATCATCTTCTTGTTTGAAGGCTAAATGAACTTTTGTCTTCCCAGCATGTGCGTTATAGCAATGGTGGATTTAAACCGTAATTATTGTCTCAAATGAAGCTATAACTACTGCTTGATTTAAGTACGTTAGATCAGATAGAGCAGTTTTCTACATTTATGTCTGGTTTCAGAACATATAAAATAAAATGATGGTTGCAGAATTTCTGTACTTTAGATACACAAGCTTGGCTTGACTTCTCAAAGATGAGTACACAAACCTGCAATTATGTGTCACTTCTTCCACTGTTTACAAATATAGTACCACCAACATGACCTCTGTATTAATTCAACAAATACAATCTTTTTACATGTCATGTGTATGAAATTTTTTTTATAAATATATTGCATTTACTTTTTATGTTGATTCTTTTTTAGAAATGAAGCTGACGTGCCACATGAAGAATCATCACAGACTTGGGACATCATTTGTAACAGTTTACTAGTCAGTCACTAAAAACAGCCAGAATATTCGTAACATTTATACCATTAGCTATAGCTGTAGTACTTGTACAAAGACGAGTTGTGATTCATAATAATTACTTCATAATCCTTATACAGTGCCTACATTTCTATCCTTTGTAATTGAGTTACTCCCCAACTTATGATGGATTTATGATGTATTGAGATGATCAATATATGAATATATCCTGTATATCTAATAGCCTAGCATTCTGTACACATGCTTAAAACATGACCATGACCACAGCTTTTCCTAACTACATTTCCCAGTGCTCATCAATTCTACCACATGACTCCCTATCTTAACGCACTGCCAAGTTCCTTCATTTGGCAGAGAAGAGTATGGCAGTGGGTAGTGTACATTAAGCTACAGCTGGGCAAAATCATTCATATAACACTTATTTTCTAATAAACCATTGATTCTTTCTCGTAATTTATTAAATAATGAAAGACAAAAATGATTATTAGCAACCTTGGCTTTTCCTCTACATTTCCCAGCGCTCATAATTCCCAAAGCAAGACCAAGGATAAGACTGGCTTTGTCATCTTTTTTAATATTTGTCTTTTCCCAAACAAGGTCACAATTTCATAGAAGCTTACAGGCTAAAACACGCTTTCCATTCATCAGTATAATCAAAGAATTATGAATAGCAATGAGAGAAACTGTTTGTCTCTGTGCTTGAAAAGCATCATTAAATAAGCCAATCACAGACCCCATCATTATGAGTGGGTAGAAAATGCTGGCACATGAGAGTGGCAATTACTTAAAGTGTTGAGTCAGAGAAGAGAGAGCCTTTTCACCAACACTCTGTTGTTATTGCCATATGGATACTTCCATACCCTCAGATGCTTCTGGATTCTGTGTTGCTTGATTGTTCGGGCAATTAGGGTAGCTAAATCGGACAGTTCTTAAAAGGGCAGAAAGTAGAACACAATGACAATGTGGCAGGGCACGTTCCCAATAAAATGGTTGAAAAGGACTCAAAGAACTCCAGGGACAACTCAGTGTATAACGTAAATATCTTAAAGGTCTTAAAGGTGCAATCAAAGCAATTTCAACATTAATATATGCACCTCATTGCAAGCTACAGTGGTACAATACCAATGAATGCCCATAATGCAAAAGGCAACTTACTGGTTCAGCACATATGCAAAAGCATTTGTTGGGTTTATTGTAGGACAAAATACAGCTTAATTGTCCAAAGTAGGCATGCCAGATGTCCTTGGATTTCCCCTTTCTCTGTTGACAGAACAGTGACCAAAAAGGTGAATGGAACACTAGAACAAATTCAGGATCTGTGTGTAGACATGAGTAAAGCAGAAGAAAGGTACTGGGACCTTTCAAAAAACAAAAAGACAAGAAACCGGTGAACTCAGCCTACAGTTGGTTCTGCGCCAATCTATTTCCATACGTGATAAATGGGGGTAAATATGAACACTATTTGTGTATTCCAGTGGTGTAGTACTGTATGATGTAGTGGTTGTATGGATGTTTGGACAGTATGAATGTATGCATGAATGTTTAGGAGTACTGGGACAATTCCAGGTGGGTCATTCTGTGTGATTGATGTAATCTAATACAGTATAATTGCAAGACCATCAGCCAGTCACAGAAAGAAAAATCAGCCACCAATTCTGAAATAAACCATAACCACAACAACAATGAGAACATTTAGCACTAAGCTTAGTTACCCTAATGAGTAAAAAAGAGAGAAAGTTAGCCAGTTGTTTAGTCTCCTATTTGAGAAGGTATTACAGACTCAGTTCTCAAAGTATGTGTATTCCATATATTACAGCACTACTAACTTCAATGGAAGCCATAAATAGAAACAATGTATTTACATGTACTAATGTGAAACATAATTTGATATTTTATAAAGGATTGGTAGGGGAAACTGGGCATTTTTACTTTAGAGTTCGTAGTGCGCTGGTCTAGAAAGAAATTCCATGTCTGTTAATATTTAAAAAAACATGTCTAGCCCACATTAGTTACTCATATGGCAATGAAGCAACCAAACTTTTAGAAAGCACCAAGCTTTCCACGCATTCAAACCTTCTGACGTTCAATTCAATTCAATTCAAGTTTGTTTATATAGCGCCTTTTATAATGGAGCATTGTCTCAAAGCAGCTTTACAATATAACACTGTCTTAAAAGGCCAATCCCAAGATGAGCAAGCCTAGGGCGACAGTTGAAAGGAAAAACTCCCTAAAATGGTAGGAAGAAACCTTGGGAGGACCAAGACGTTCTAAATTAATACTGAGAAAACAGTTTCTATGCACATTTATCACTAAATATAAGTATACTAAAATGCCCAAATAAAAAGCTATTTATAACATGTAAATCTATATTTGAGAACCTTCCATTCAGCTGCAAGAGCATTAGTAAGGTCAGACACTGATGTTGGGTGATAAGACCTGGATCACAGAATACCAGTTTATTTAAAAGAAGATGGATGGGTTTACAACAAGTCACACAGTTCTCTGGAATGTTACTGAATTGCATTAACAGTTCTCTTTAATAGAACTAAAGCCCAAAGCATCAAAATGCAACTAAAAACATGTATTTGTATTCCGGTTTAGTGCTGTAGGGATGATAGACAACTGTAGCATTTGTATGGATTCTTTTATACTTGGAAATGTTGAAACATGATTCCTTGTTTCAGAGAATGTGTTCCACTGTTCCAGAGTTTAGCTGTGCTTACACTTGCTATTGGTTTGTGTTCAGCTTTTTTCTGTTACATCCACAGAAAGATGAGTTAAGATCAGCAGACTATCTGACCCATTCTTTAAGCTTATGTGGGCTTTTACTCTGCGGCTGAGCTGTTGTTGTCTCTACATTTTCATGTCAACATGACAACACTTAAACAAGTAATCCTATGACAGTGCTGCATTGAACATTTTGTTTAATAGACAAATTGCTTGGGGTAGCTTGAGGTAAACAATTATGGAATAATATTGCAATTTGCATTTCTAAAAAAATACCAACACATACCTTAAAAAGTGAATTAGTCTGGTGTCATGTGTATTAACCATAACAAGTTGTTGACTTAGTTAGCTGAAAGAAAACTCACAAGAGAGTTGTCAGTTGAAGCAGTGGAAAGGATTATTAATTTTCTTCGAGAAGGAAATCCAACATTAAAATGTGGCAAAAGATGTTAAATGTGCCCAGACATCTGTATGTCAAATTTGGTATGCAAACTTAAAAGGCAGTACTAGCCTTTAAACAGAAAAAAGCAAGGTTACAAAGGGTAAGAAAGAAGCAATAATGAATTGTGTATGACTGTATGGAAGTTATATTCCGTGTCAAATCACTGCGCTGTGACGAGTCTGCATTGGCCAAGCAGATGATGCTGGAACTTTTGTCTGGTGCTGAAACATACTGTATAATGATAACTGCCTAAAGAAACCAATCAAATTTCCCCAACTCATTTATGATAAAGATTAACATGATTTAATTCCCTTTCTTATCAGCTTAATCTTGAACAGAGTCAAAAGAGAGCTGGTGCCTAGCCAGTGGAAACGGGAGTATCCAATTGGACATTGTGAAGGCATGCAGACACCATGCAGAAATGACCCAGACTGCTTCATCTGGGATCAAACCAATAGAGTTGCATGTCAGGTAAATTATCTCAACAGTCAATGCACAGTTGTAAGTTGAAAATTTTAACACTTTTCTCATTCCATCAATAGAAAGTAATTTTGATGATGATGTCTTTGCATAATGCAAAATGATCAAAATAGATGCTTATGCATTCTGCCTCAGAACAAGGTGTTCAAGATTTTTCTTCACAAAAGACATTCGATAACAATAAACATTGCAAGAAAACACTTTTGATACCAATTTTTTGGTGAATTTTTTAAAGTGTTATATACCAAGGCTCCATTTTACAAATCTTTCAGCCACTATTTGAGAAAGAGAACCAGCTTAATGTAGAATATCTTTTATTTTATTCTAATTTAGTAATTTAAAAGTTTTAAGCAGGCAGTGTTAAAAGCTGGAGGAGAAGCAAAAAACTAAATTTACTGTGATTTTTTTTGGTTGTTGATTCCATAATCCTACTTGATCTAGAAAAATAAGGCATTAATTAAACTAATTAAATTGAATTTACACTGCGTCATGAAGCCAGAATGTCAAGCAAGTAATTGCTGCTTAGTGTCAGATCTGTAAGTTGTTTATTTGCTATAAAACGAGAAAAGCTCAAGGAGCTCAGTGTTTAGCTCTTCTGTGGAGCAATGCAGATGTGAGACTGATTGGTACGTTGCATAGCAACAGTCAGGACAGGAAGTTTCATGCTCTTATCTTCCAGTAAAAGCAGACAGGGTTTATCTTGTGAGAAGGCAATTAGAACAACTGGGACTTCAGCACTAATCCTAAGTGCAACATCAAGAAGTTGAAATTCTTAACTTAAACCCAGCTTTCCTAACTGG
Source organism: Parotocinclus cesarpintoi (assembly GCA_034780495.1). NCBI lineage: Eukaryota > Metazoa > Chordata > Actinopteri > Siluriformes > Loricariidae > Parotocinclus > Parotocinclus cesarpintoi. The sequence goes on along the minus strand of JAUZSV010438642.1, from coordinate 7,224 downwards.
TGGACTAATATGGGCTGTGCTTGCAGGCTGCCTACAGAAAGAGGAAGTATGAGTTATACAACATTATTAAGTTTGCAGAAGCAGTTCAGCCAACAGGTAGATGATATGCGTGCAATGAATTTGGGATGTTTGTCATTAAGAATAAGGAGCAAGGAAGATAGTTTTTTATTTTTCATAATAATTAAGTTTTGTCCTAAAATCTTTAGTTAGCTGTGGAGTATAAGTTTCATAAACCATTTCTAGTCCTTCTAGCCCATTGTGCAAAGAATCGTGCAAAAAAGTGCATGTCACCCTAATATCAACGCAGACAATATGAACCTAAAATATTTTTTGTTTTATCTGAACACCTTTTCGTTTGATCATTTCCAGCCCTTCATTTTAGGCCTGCAACATACTCCAAAAAAATCTGGGATGGGCATATGATTTCAAACAGGTAATGTAAACAGGTGATTGTGATCATGACGTGGTGCAAAAGCTTCATCCACAAAAGGAGTCAAAGAGGCTTTGTGGAGAAAAAGTGGGCAGAGGATCTCCAGTGGTCAACAAATGGGTAGAAAATTATTGAAATGTTTAAAAACAATGTTTCTCAAAGAAAGACTGGACAATATTTCCATATTTCAGTCCTAGCTTTGTTTCAATTGTCTTGTTTTTCGTTCTTTGTTGATAAATGCATGGATGTCCCTGGAAAAGGTGTCACCTTGAAGGAATTAGTGTTTGGTCTTGGTGGTCCTTTTTGCTTTTGGTCTGGATCACAAAGGATGTAGAATATGCCTTATTTAGTGCCATAATGTGGAACTGCATTTTCCCCTAGCCACCCACTGCATTCTCAAATCTAAACTATGATCTGCTTTACACCTCTTGTAATATCCTAAACTGCAATAACACCTTCTGACTGACAAAGGTTCAGACCACTGGTTAGTGACATATTTTGTACGTCAGTTTAATTTACCCAAAGATTTAAGTTTGTCAAGCATTGATGAGCCTTTAGCTGGTGATGCCTGCCTTTACCTTTGGATTTTCTGTGTGCCTTGTTTACCCTGCTATTCTTGGATCATTGTCTTCTGTCTACCTTGAAATGGTGAATGTTGGATTATTATTTTGAAATTGATTTTGAATACATTTCCTGTAAATAGCAGCTGTATTTGTTACAGCCCTACATCTGTGTACAAAAGGATTTTTAAAAACAGCATCCAAATGTATGGCCTAATAACTGCCATAATACCATTAAGGCATAACACTATTAGAGACAATGCATGGTAAACTTCTGTCTTCCTGAAAGTAATTATGCTTATGAGTCAAACTTTACAGAGTATTAGATTAACATGAGCAACCAAGTTAAACCAATTTAAGTATATGTTTGGAGCTTAATATTGTTAGCCAATAACGTTTCAAACCATCTGGTAATTACTCTATTTGTTTTATTTATTTCTTAATAACATAGACACACAGCAGTGTGTATTCAATCTTCTAGTTTTTCTATATTTCTGTAATGTATTTCACTTTTTGTTTCATTTTGCAGACCATACAAAATTGTCTTCATACACACAAAGATTAAAGAGATTAGGCTCAGTCTCTAACCACTAAACCACTGGAGCAGTCAGAAAAAAATATGTGTATATTTTATTAATAAAACTTGTTTCTTTAAGTTAAATGCCATGGGGGCAATGTTCTCCCCATGTCTGTTTGGGTTTACTCAGGGTAATCTGGTTTCTTCCCACAGTCCAAAGACATGAGAGTTAGGTTTATTGTTTCCAAAGTGTGTGTATGAGTGTATGTGTTCTACGATTGATTGACGTCCTGTCCAGGGTTGTACTTGTCTTGCCCATTAAGCAGAGGCTCACCCACAACCCTGACTAATATAAGCACATAAGAGAGAGAATGAATAAAAGCTAGTTGCGAATTAGAGTAGCCCATTCACGAACTGGGAGGCAGGAGAAAACTTATAAGGACACAGGGATATGGGGCTGAGGATCAAACTTTGTGCAACACCAACATTACCAAACAGTGTCTTCCACAGTAATTATAGTGGTAGCTGTATGAGACCATTTAAATTCTATGCTAGCTGGAGCAGCAGTGTATTTGTCAGCTATGTCCACGGCTGCCACACAATGACATATGTCAATTAATGAAGAAAGAACAAACTCATGAGAGAAATAAAAAGTCTGAAAAAAATATTTTCTGGAAGAAATCTGCTCCTGGATCTAATGAAATGCCTCAGGGTCCTTGGTTTTCTGGGTGACTGTCATAAAGCACGCTATATTACACTGTAAGTACTCTTTATTTAAGAGTACAAATAATATAATGCAGACAGCAAACAAAACTTTACATCATTTTAATACTTTGATCAATATATTCTCTTCACCTTGCAACAAATTTTCCAGTCCTCTTATTTTTTCTCCTTCCGTGTCCGGCTATTAGAAAAGCTCACAGTCGGCAGAGTTACCAAAATTATTTTCTCTGCCTTAGGCACAAGAAAGCCAAGTACCTGTTTTAACACCTTTAACAGCTCCTTTCGCTGTATTCGAGGGGAAGTATAGCCACCGTAACTTATGTGAGACCATTGCTTTGCCCATGGGTTTAAAAAAGTCATAAAAACTGCACAGATTAGGTCTGAAGCAGAGACAGGTTTAAGATTTTTACTGACACTAAAGCTTTGCTGCATTATAGTAACATATTATTTATAGTGATATCTGAATAATAGTTTAATTAAGTAGGGCTAAATTGAGCAATGCAGATAATAAGTGTTAATAAGTTCAGCACACAACTTATTTGTAACTAGAGACCACAGTGAACGTCTTTTTCAGCAACTGTTATCAGTATTAAATATATATATGGACACTGATCACCTGCCGTGTTACGTGAACTAGAACTCAACATCTATGCTATTTTTAAGCAGAGGATTGTTCAGCCACTCATTAAGTGTTTGCCCTGCTGAGGGGTCTCCCCACACCACCTCATTATGTGCGTAAAACTCCTGTTTGCGTAATCATCTGTCATTTATAAACAAGTGGTGACAGTATGCACATGCTGAGTCATTGTCACATTTTTGTGAGAAGCAGTTATAAAGCTCATTCCATTCCTATCCAGCACAATTAGAAACAATTGTTTGGGCATTGGTGTTACTGGCATAGCATATTGGACTGGTGTCCAATAACATTAAGCTCTAATAATGCTAAGCTGAGCTTTTGGCTTTTAACCCACAATTTTATGGATTGCACATTGTCAGTTTTGATCATTTTTGATACTATAAGTGTATTTAGCCTTTTCTAACATGTGCAAGAAAATACAATTATTCACAAAAGCATATAAACAATATACTGACAACTACATGTTGGTAAAATATAAATAATAAATGTCCAGTATAAGCATCTCCATTAAGCAGTAAGCCATGTACTTGTGGTGCATGAAGTTTAGTGAACCCTCTCAAAATTGTTTTATATTTTTGTATAAATATGATCTAGTTTTTTGTGGTAAAACTAGATAAAGATATTTATCTTTATTTATTTAATTGAACAAAGCTACTGTAGAAAATGATCCAATATTACACTTCTTTGAATGGCAAAAGTATGTGAATTGTTCCCTATCTGGTTCAATCTCCTTGTTCAGCAACAGGTAAAACAGCAACTAAACATTTCTGTAGACTGCTGATCAGTTTCCTCATATGAACTGTTCTACAACATTTGAATTAAGTTTAAGACTTTGACCATTCCACATCATTAACTTTATTGTTCTTAAACCATTTGTTAGCAGAGACATTTGTGTGCTTAAGGTCACATTGTCTGTATGCATGCCCCAATTCTTTTTCTAAGCTCTTCAATCAACTTTGTTCGTGGTATGATGCACATCCACAAATCTATTGTAAACAACAGACATTGAAAGGTCCCTGCTTTCTTTAAAAATACAACAGGGTATCCACTCATACCCAGTTTAACTGATAACACCTGACACTAATTTTTACTTCAAATCATCTGCTAATTCTAGAGGCTGACAAATTCATGTAACACACATATATTGTATGTAATATGGGAGCATATTGATCATAATCATAATCATCCACATATTTTTTACTATGTAGTATATATTATATTAGTTACTCTGTGTGTGTTTGTAATACAGAGAGAGAGAAAGAGAAAGAAAAAGAGATAGAGAAAGCGAGAGAGAGTGAGAGAGAGAAAGATACTTTTAAAGAAAGGGTGATTGATTAAACAATTAGCTGCGTATGAGGCCTTGCAGAGACTGGGCTACAATTATATCACTCATCCACACAGGTCTGTGCCCTGTTGCACCCTTTAAGGGCACTCACAGGTACACAGAGCAGAGTGTGTAATGATGAAACAGACACCAAAGAGATGGGAAGCAAATTGGTCCCCAAGGGTGTTTAGAGCAGCACAAATCATTGTTATAGAGTAGTACTGCAGAAAGACAGATTATATAAATGTAATTGTGCACAAGAGGAAATGAATTCTATAAAAGACTGAATTTAGTTCTATCAGAACACTTGTTGTCTTTTCCAAACACTGTAATCAATCTTTGAAATCTTCCTTCAGAATCGTTATATGTTTTTTTCATTTCTGGATTGATATATAGAGTTATGTCATCAAATAATTAATAAATGACAAAAGTTCCTACGTTTGGAAAAGGAAGTGGTCTTAAGGAACAATTTGGTTATGAAGTGAAGCAAAGGGAAACCTTAATACAGCATATTATACAATGATTCCATACAACAGTGTAGTTCTGTGGACTTGGATTAACAGTTTAGATCAGTAGTTCCCAAACGTTTCCCCTTTTTTTCTTTGGAAGGTGTTTTGGGCTCAACATATATCTAAAAATCAAATATAAGCTGTGCAAATTGTGTTTTGACCAACTCAAATATTAGACACCATGTTGGAAGTCATAGTGTTTAGAGAAAGTAAGCGCGATAAAACCCTTATACACAACTGAGACCCATAATGAAATAATTTGCTATTTTGACTGTGGAAGAACTTGCCTCACCCCACAGAACACAGGATCAGTACCCAAATGTAGTAGTGCCATTGTGACTGAATAGAAGCAAATGTAATCTGTAGTTATCCCTGGGGACCTGGTTCTGTAGATTAAGATAATTTAGTTGCCAACCAGTCGTAGGGGCATAACTGTGCATAAAAAATAAGCTTGCGAAACACTAAATATATTAAGTGATTAAACAATAAAGTGGGTGTTACTTTGCCATGAATGAGAAATTAAGAACAAATAAGTACTAAACTATTTATTAACTACATTAATTTTGTTTATGCTAGCATAACTGTTACCTTTGCTTTAGTGGTCTAATACTAAAAACATATAATTTTAGGTAACAGTTTTAGGTGGATAGCCTAAAGCTATGAGCTATCATTATCTTGACTTTCTTTTTAATACACTGCTCACAAATTAAAGAATATTTTTAATGAATATGAAGGGGATCCCACAGAATTGCTAAACAATCTGATCCTGTCCATGCCCCATCATTTTTAGTGTGTTTTGTCAGTCTTGGGTGGCCATACAGTTTTCTTGTGCAGTTTGACTTTGAAGTTTGAATTACTACGGTAATCAAAATAATTGAGTTTAAATCTCATTTGCATAATCAAACAACTTTTCATTTGGTTTTCTGATGATTTTGTTTAATGAAATCAAATCAATTGCTCCCTTTTTAATCTCTACATATTCATTTTAAAATATCCCCTAATTTTGTGAGCAGTGTATTTGCTGTTGTTCATTACTCCATGTGAAAACCATGGGAAAACAAGCTACTGGGGAATTATGGAAAATGTAGTACCTGTATTGAAGTTGCCAGCTCTGTTCAATACTCAATACTTTACTGCCATGATTTTACTGGGATACAGCACTTGCCCTATTAAATTGGGTCTGACGAGGCTCCTGTGTACTACTACATAAAAAATACAGTTATTTGCCTAATTCTAAGTAAAGCTGTGTTTTAATACTTACACTATTTTTCTAATCAAGAGTTCAGTCATAAACACAACATGTTTAATAGTGCTGCAACATAACCTTAGCACAAAAAAGTAAATGAATAAAAGGCAGTTTCAAGACTTGATAACTTAGCCAATAACCTGTTAATAAGAGATTTCATCAATTCATAATAGAAAGATAAATAGATGTAGTTTTTCGTACCAATGTGTTAATTTGTGCTGTCCGCTGATCTGAATCCAATTAGAACACCTTTTGGGAATGGAACTGAGAGACTCACACCATGAAAGTGTACCTGAACTACCAACACAGATGGTGTGATGCAATCTTGTCAACATGGAGTCAAATCTCAAAGGAATATTGCCAAGATCTTGTGGAATCTATGCCACAAAGAACAGAAGCTGTGTTCAGTGCTCAGTAACTCTATGTTTACTAAATGTGTCCCGTCTTCTGTCATGCATAATTCAAAATGGCAGTGTGTGAGTGGGTGTGTTGCTGGAACAAGTGTAAAGTGTGCAGCAGTCCATTTAAAAACTCTATTGTCACTTCTGGCTCAAGAAAGTCTAGAATGTTCCAACCACAAATTTCCAGCCACTGTCCTGCAGACAGAAACTAAACAATGAAGAAGGGAATGTTGAACACAAACTGTGTATGGGAAAATATGCTTCTACCCATACAGCTATAAATAACACCAACAATAAAGGTATATCTCATAAAATAGTTATTCAATATAAAAGAGCAAGGGACCATTATCCTGCCACACTAGCATTAAATAATTAGTTTTGACCAATGTCACTGTTGGCTGTCCAAGTGCCAGCAGCAATAGGAGTGGGATGCGTGTCTCTGAAACCACAAACTAACGATGTTTTTATCTAGGATTCAACAAAGAATTCCACTCTTGTGATGGGTTCATGCACTGTGTGCTTTAGAAACAGAACGAAGAATCTTAGGCACGGTAAGTCTGTTTAATATCATATGCATATCTGTTAGAGTTTTAATAAAACAATGCACAGTTTGCCTGGTGTCTTATGCATTTAGGCCTTTTATTTATGTACAGTGGTGGTCTTTCAGTGTACAATATATAATTTGGAATCTCAAGTAAACAAAGGAAAAGCAAAATGTTGTTTTGCTTTCAAAGGCAAATAAATCCAGTTTTATCTATAAGACAGTGTATTGTCTTGTGTATACAGTGTAAGGACGGATAAACTTGTTCTTTGCAAATATTCACTCATTTTGAATTTGATGCCTGCAACACATTCCAAAAAAGTTTAATGTGTACCT
>JAUZSV010438532.1:0-17604 GCA_034780495.1 Parotocinclus cesarpintoi | reverse complement strand
AGGAGTGCCTTGGATTTGGCTTCATAGATGCTCATGGTCTGCTTGGTGGACTGAACAAACACCCCTGCAATGCAGTCGGTTCCCTGTAGATACTTGCGTACAGAGTCCATTTTGCTGACATCATCTACTGTGACCTTCCCTGCACTTAGATTTTCAAAAACAGTCTTATCAATGATCTTTGAGTCCAGCAAGTTCTTTGCCGATACTTGTTTCTTGATGCCCTGGAATAGATGATCTTTTGTTGTTTTTATTGTGGTGGTAACGGTCAGACTGGAAGTTTTTTGTTGAATAATTATTATGATTTGCTCCAGCAGGTATTGACTTGATATAGTGCCAGACTTAAACTGCTGAAGCAGTTCTCTTCGCTTCTCCTCTGTGATGTATTCAGAGTGTAAGAGTTCCCAGAGAGACACCACATTGCCTTGGAATTTACCTCCTGCCTTGTTGGTCGTGGTTGACATGAGAATTGACTTTGTATGTTCATCAATGTAGAAGTAAAACTCTCCCTTCTTTACAAGGACAAGCAAGCGCAGACCAGTGGTCGGGTCTTTCACGCATCGTTCGAGTAGCTTCAAGTAGGTGAGGTTTTCTTGTGTGTTGGGGTCAAAGAAGCCCTTGGTGTCATCACCTGGATCTTGGAGGATCTGGTTCATTTCTTCATCAAAGTATCCTTTCTGGTAGGCCACCTCCACAGGCACACGGTGGCTGTTCACTGGATCAATGATGCCCCCTGTAGCAATTTGTGCTTCCAGAAGACGAATGCCATGGTCCTTGACAATGAGATCTTTTTTCAAGGCCTGGAACAAAGAGATGGTATTTCCTGTGTGAGGGTCTGTGTAGCCAGTCACTGCCCTTTCTGCAGAAATTAGTTTGTTCTTCCATTCGGCCCCAACAAGTCCCTGAGACACTGCTTCGTCCACAGACACTTTTTTGTTCTTCACTGGATCAATCATGAATCCAGTAGCTGCCTGAGCCTCCAGTAAAACCAGTGATGTTCCTGGAGTCAGGAGTGCCTTGGATTTGGCTTCATAGATGCTCATGGTCTGCTTGGTGGACTGAACAAACACCCCTGCAATGCAGTCAGTCCCCTGTAGATACTTGCGTACGGAGTCCATTTTGCTGACATCCTCTACTGTGACCTTCCCTGCACTTAGATTTTCAAAAATAGTCTTATCAATGATCTTTGATTCCAGCAAGTTCTCAGCCGATATTCGTTTTTTAATGCCTTGGAACAGATGTGGTTTTGCCATTTTTTTTATTTTTTTTATTTTGTAATAGCAGACAGACCTTCGGGCAATCACAGACGTGTACCTGAAACAAAATTAATATTTTACCTTACATTGTTTACATCATAAATATACATTCTGTCAACATATATCATGTAATTTAAATAACTAAATAATGTCTAACTAATGCTTGTTTATGATCAGTTGTTTTCCTGATTATTACCTGCATGTGATACAGAGTTCATTTAATTCAGTGCTCTATAGATTCTTTTAAGAATTGGTATTATCACACTTTCTCCTTAAAGGCCAGTGTGAATGAAGGTGTTCATTCTACCTTGAAAATATGTGTGGCTCTAACCTGGCTGGAGTGAAAATCTGAAATATTGCCAGCTTAGATTTTTTCAGGGTACCAGCCAATTATAGCTTAAGTTGTTTGCCGGGAAACTACCGTATTTTACTCCTCTTTTACGTCCTCCCGTATTAGTATTTTCCTGGAAATTTTCCATATTAAATAATTGTTTAAAAAAAAAAAACGTTCCTGTGACTCTCCAAACTGAAATGACTGCTGCAAGTAGCAGTTCTCTCGAGGTTATTGCGGACAGGGAGAACAAACCTAGAACAGGGAGATGTAGGAATGGCCACAGCATTTCAGTTTCATCAAAGGTAGGTCTATTAGACTCTGATCATCTAATTGTAGTTTGTAAGTGGTTTATTGGTGGGTTTTTTATAGACTTCTTGTAAACCTGTCTTGTGTGGGATGTGAGGGATACTGAACCTCAGTTGGTTTGGTGGGACGGCCTTGAAGGGCACGAGTGAAAATTTCCCTTATTTTTAAATCCAAAACTTGACAGGTATGATTAGTGTCTGTAAAGACAAATTCCATGGCAGGGTTGAAAGGATAAAGCCATTGATCCATCTTCAAAAAGAATGCTGTTGCATTACTTCTACACTGCTTAGCCAAAACTTTAAAATCACCTGGTCCTGACCAGTAGGTAGTTGCTACATGGCAAATTATTGTCAACATGAATGCATGAACGCAGAATTACCCAGCATTCTCCACATTATTATTTAAACCAAATATTATTCTTTGGTCTAGACAGTATTATTTCATTGCTACAAGGTCCAGTTATAACACTTGTGTGCCTATTAAAGGTACTTTTGATGGTGGACAGAGTATAGCATGGTGAGCACTGTGACTGATCTGTGACTAGGCAGTTCTTCATTTTTTTTAAACTTATTTTCATACATCGATGAGCCCTGGGTGCCAACACATTGTATTGTTGTGTCTATCCTTAGATCAATGCCAGTAGGTGCTCATCTTTGCAGACTAAAAGCAAAGTTTTATTTTGTTAAATAAGCTAACATTAAATAACAAAAAACTTCAAGATTCTGTGGGTATAGCTCAGTGCATGATTAAACATAATTAACAACGTATTGATCAATCACATTTTGCACAGTCTGTTTTAAACTAACTAACTGACAGACAACTTTGAAAATCAAATAACTCTCGGTAAGTGCAAAATCCAAGACCTGAAGTTTGTGTTTAAAAAACCGCAACATTTCTCCCAGGAAAAAATGTACTATAAAATTTGACAGTAGAAACGTGAATGGGCCAAATTACCATCAAATCCAGAGTAGAACTGTGAAATAATTTATGGTCAGTTCATAATCAACCAAGTTTACAACTGTAATATGAAATTTGACAGTAGAATCATGAAGTGGCCAAATTACCATAAATATTCATAGTAGATCTCTGAACTTTATAGTCAAATTCTTAAAGTTCACATTAAAACTGTCAAGCAGTTTTACTATGAAATCTCTCAGTAATTTTTTTCCTGCTTTTTGTCTGCTTTTTTACTCATGCCTCAAATTCTTTAGCGTGTTGTGACTGAACTGCTTCATTTTGTCACGAAAACATCGCACTGTTTTGACTAAAACACATTTGTTGTGTATTACACTTTGCTTGGGCTGGTTTACAGCGCCGCGTAGTGGAATGCAATAGTAACGCTGTGCTGCATTTCAAGGTGCTTTATATTTGATGTTCTCATATTGTTTTTTTCTCTATATAAGTCAAGCAATCATAAATCAGTGTAATTATTTTAATAAGGAGGCACAACTCACAGCTCCTGTGAAACATGAAAGTAAAACCACGAAGTGGCCAGATTACAATCACAATCCATAGTAGAACTGTGGAATAATTTATGGTCAGTTCATCATCACCCATGTTTACAATTGTACTATGAAATTTGACAGTAGAACCATGAGGTAGCCAAAATTACGATAAAAAAATAGAACTGTGAACTTTATGGTCAAGCTGTGAAAGTGCCTTGCACCTCGTGTCGCCAGCTAGGCACCGACCTTCCCGCGACCCTGACTAGAAAAAAAAGATAGGACAATGCCTGAATTAATCTATATTTTTAAATTAATTTTGACATGTTTTTCGTGTCACTGTTTAAATGCAGACTTTTCAGCACTGTATTTTGTAGTAGGCTACAGTGGATAGAAATGTAGCTGTGCATTTTGAGTATCTATTTCTGACACCATATTACCATTTACTTTAATGTTTTTTTTTTAAGTATTATATTTTAACTTCACCATTAAATGGTTTATTTTCATATTTACTTGAAGTTGATGCAAGTTTGGGTGTTATTGTTTTATTTCAGGTCTACTAATATACAACTTCTGATTAGACATCAGGTTTTGCTTTAATGAAAAGATTTAGGGGAGCACATCTGCCAAATATGTTAGCACACCACCACAGTAATCCCAATTCAAATTTCAAAATGTAGACAAAAATAATAAATGGAAAAGAGCAGCATCCATACAGTTTTACAGTGGTGCTGAGTAGTTTGTGAACCCTTTAGAATTTGATATTTCTGCATAAATATGACCTAAAACATTATCAGATTTTCACACAAGTCCTAACAGTAGATAAAGAGAACTCCGTTAAACAAAAAGATTATACTGATCCAATGTTGATACAATATTGCACGTTTGTGAGTGGCAAAAGTATGTGAACGTCTAGCATTAGCAGTTAATTTGAAAGTGAAATTAAAGTCAGGTGTTTTTAATCATTGGGATGACAATCAGGTGAGAGTGGGCAGCCTAAGTGGCAAGACTTTTTTATTTAATGTACAGGGATAAATCAAAGTCTGCTCTTCACAGCACGTTTGTTGAAATGTATCACGGCACGAACAAAGGAGATTTCTGAGTACCTCAGAAACATAGTTGTTGATGCTCACCAGGCTGGAAAAGGTTACAGAACCATTTCTATAGAGTTTGAACTCATTAATCCACAGTCAGACATATTGTGTACAAATTGAAGAAATTCAAGACCAACGTTACCCTCCCCAGGAATGGTCGAATTTTCCCAATAAATAAATGGCCAATTATAATCTTTTTGTCTCATTTGTTTAACTGGGTTCTCTTTATCTACTTTTAGGACTTGTGTAAACATCTGATAATGTTTTAGGTCATATTTATGCAGAAATATAGAAAATTCTAAAGGGTTCACAAACCTTTGAGCACCACTGTATGCATATAGCTAGTGTTTTGTCTTTATTTTCATGGGATGGTTTTCTTTCTTTCCATCTAATTACCCTATTTAACAAGTAATGTGGTACATAATATACTGCTCACAAAAAATGGGGGATATTTAAAAATATGAAGTGGTTAAAAAATAAGCATTTGATTTTATTTAATTAAACAAGATAATCATGAAGGCAGTTTTTTAAAAGTTGTTCGATTCCACAAATGAGATGCAAACTCGATTATCGTGATTGAGTAGCAAGTTACGTATTCAAGGGGGTAAACAAAAGCATGTCAAACTGGACGAGAGTGCCAGCTTTTCAGCTATATTCTTCCAGATATTTTCTTTAATGTCCATGTTTTTATAGTCAGCATGTTACTTTGCTACTAGCAGGTTGAGCTTTTCTACCTCTGATTTGGCGGCCTAACTTTAATGCATTTGAACAACTCAGAGATTAGAACAGGCTTCGTTTTAACATTTTATGCAGTATTGCAGTCTGTCAGTTGCTGTGAAGGACATTATTAATATAAGTGTGTTCTTTTACAAAGACTTACACTTTATGAGTACCACACACACAAATTTCATTTAATGAAATGAAGTATCTAAATGCCACAGGGCAATACACTTTTTAGGCTGTTCTTTCACTTAGATGTCGCAATGGAAAGTTATTTCAGGGAAACATCCAGATTCATTTTGCACACAGGATTTGGTCTGGTATGACCAGTTAAGAGTTGAATAGCATTCTTTCCTGATGATGTAAAAACATTGCTCAACATGATGGGATTAGTGAGGAAATGACACATTGCATTATGGAACTGTTTTGTGTATGCAAGACAACTGAAGTGTAAGATCACTCGGTATAGACAGGTTAGATTTAGATTTTGCCTTGTTCCTGCCTCCGTTGCTTCAGGTTTTTATTGCAGAACACTACCTTGCACTACATTGCAGAAAAATACCCAACAGTAGGGTGGGGACCAAGATGCATCAAATACCCATTAAAAAAGCTACTCTTTGATTGTGGGTAAAATATGCAACCAACTGTGGCTCTTTGCAGACTTAAAACCACTACTTAAGACAATTTTCCTTATTACACTAGAGAACACTTAAGTGTTTTACTGTTTTTGACGAAATGTGTGCAATTTTTTGTCTACTTGTGTTCTTATACCTATTACCTAATATTACCGGGATTCACACTAAACTTGCATATTATTTTAACTTCACATTGTTCATACTTTGAGATTTCTATAAATTTCAGTTAGGTGTTGTGTAGATATTTAATAGTAACACACCCACAACGCACTAACCTGACTGTAGTACACAGGCATTAACGCTTAACATTATAACCTCTCTCATATTAATGTTAGCTTAAATCATGTACAAATTATTCATTTCAATGTGCTTACCTCAGCTTGTATACTTGTCTGCTCCAGACTCTGAGAAAGAGAGTATTCTGTCTGACAGTTAACTGCACACTGATGCATACAGGAAGAACAGCTTGCTTTGGAACTTTGGCTCAAGAATTTATCAGCATAAGGAAGGCTCCACCCTAGAAACACTCCCTGGGACAGAAAACAAATTGGAGACAGAATACTGAAGGGATGACTACCCACTTAATTTGACTACTTCATCTCACTTGCTCCTCTTAGCACAGCCATAGCATAGGGATTCTTATATTCCATCAGTGGAGCTGCAGTTAGTTGTGTTTACCGATACAAAACTGTTTCACACAATAAATCATATCATGTACATATATACATCTTTACCATTGGAAATTGCAAGTACTGTAAATGTAATAAATGGTAAGCTTTAATTGCACTGTTTTATTAAGGTATAAGTAATCGGTCATGTTCCTGATTTCTATCAGATATTTCTGATTTATTTCAAGGGATTGACCAATTATTAAAAGAGAAGTTGTGCAACCTTACATGTTCCCAAGAGAGTAAGGATAATATATATTTGTTTCATTTTCCCTTATTTTGGCATGAAACGGCAATTTTGTTCATTTGGCCAGGTTTAAATGATTTTGGTATACTGGGCCAATGTTAGCTGTGGTTTTTTCATGCACTTTGCCCTGTTCACTGGCAGAGTTTTAGTGCAATGAACAGTGCAATACTGCAGTGAGATATTGTGAGTGGATCATGTGGTTAGCTGAAATATTAAATGTGAACAAGATCCATGTATAATATATACCTTCTGGTAAACAATTCCTTACCACATTTTGATGAAATTGAAGGCATGTTGGGTTTACATATTGTTAAATATAGTTTTAAAGCAATCATCTGTGGTATGCACAATATGCAATCATGTTCTCTTATCTATCTGTGAATGTAGAAATGTCATTGTAGCTTTCCACTTTGCTTCCTTTTGACCTGAGAGAACATTCCTTAAGCATAGTTAAGGAAGTGGGGGTTGTGGATGCACCCTTTTCAGCTTTCAAACCATCTAGGCAAACAGCATGTCACAAACAAACACTTAGATTGTTCCTTCATATCAAAATGATTTTATAAGACTTCTGGAAACTGAAAGCAAACTGAAAACTGATCAAAATACTACTGGAATCAGGTTCTGCAACAAAATACAAAGACAACAGAGGCATTTAGCTAACTCAGTTATTGTTTGGTATCTGTATAAATAAGTTGTCCAGAAAAGCAGATCATCTCCACTGTCAAACATGGTGCAGGATTTGCCGCTGTATGGTTGTTTCCTTTAAAAGTCCATTGAATGAATAAAAAAGTATAAAGGAATATCCCTAATATGGTTTAAATTGAGAACACAATCAAGATCAAGACACTGTCATCCCTGTCCCATGACTTAAACCTCATAAAACATGTGGCATAAGCTTGAGGGGAGGCTTTTAAGGTAACTTAAAAAAGTAAGATATAAACAGGTTTGGTTAATAATAATTTTCAGCAGTAAAATAATTGTGATTATCTGAAATGAAATACACATGCGTCTTAACAACCATTTTGCCTGTCTTTACCATTTTCACTAATGCTTGTAAGGTTTAACAATGGTGATGATTCAATTATTGTTGAGATGCTGTATTCCAACCGTAGGAAAAAAACATAAATTGCTTTTACAGTGGTGGTGCAGTGGTGCAGATACTGGAATATGGACTTAGAAGGTCCTGATTTCAAGCCCCAGCACTACCAAGTTGCCACTGTTGTGCTTTTAAATAGGGCCCTTAACTCAATATTGGTTAGATTGTACTTTGCAGCATAGTATTAGATGTATGTTGTTCCTGTTGTAAGAACATCTGCTGAATTAACGTAAATTAACACAAGAATCGCAAATATATTTGATATGTGTATAAAAACACTGCTGTGAACTATGCTGCAACAGATACACCTGTATGTCAGTGGTTTCCTGCAGTTACTAACATAATGAAAGGATCAAGCTTACAGTGTACAGTCAAGACTCGACTTGTTCCTCCCACCAGGAAACATAATAATGTCATCTTACTGAATTAGCTAGCACACTATTTGAGGTCACACTGATGTTTTCCTGGACAGGTACAAGGATTTGTAACACATAAATGATTGCTAAAGACTTATCTACTAGCCATAGGTTGATGCCACTAACATAATACTAGTTTAAATAAAACACAACTTATATCAGGAGACGCTTCATCAAAAAGCACCAATTTCTTAATCAAGATGTTCAACATCCTATGCAGGCCATAAAAAAAGATTTTGTTTTGTTTTAGCTTTAATCGGTTAATGACTAAATATGAAATATTGATATCACAAATAGGAAAGTGCTATGTCAGCTTCTTATAATAATAGACTTTGTAAACTAAATATTTAAGTATGACTGCCTTCAAAAAAGATTGTGCTACCAAATCTTTTGAAGGCATTCATACTGAAATATTTAGTTTCAGTTACAGTATCTGGAAAACATCCTGAAACAGTCCTGAAAATGCAAAACAATGTGTGTTGTATGCAAAGAAAAATGCTCCAGGTGGAGGAGTCGCTATTGTGGTTTCATCCTGTTTATCCATTCGGATGACCGCTGCTAAACACAGTACTTCAGGACATGCCTGGATTGTAAAGGTATTGTTAGGCTGTTGTATGGTATTGCACAAGTTCTATCAAATGCAACTTCAAGAAAGGCAGAAGTTGCACTAGCCCAGACCCCTTTCAATCCTTAATCTGGCTTTTGATACCAATTAACATAAGCCTGCAAAAACTGTTGTCAAAATAACCTGTTTTATGTGAATTTAAATTGTTTTTTTTTTGTGTTGAAAATTGAAATAAATATTGTAATCCTCCCAAACCAATTTTTTTAAATTGTTGTCGTTACATTTAAATAGTAGATATTTATACAGATATTGTTATACTTGCCTGTCTTTAAAAAAGACTTGACTTGACTTGACACGTTAAATGACACGTTAAATTTGTTTGTCAATTGAGTCCAATTTATTTAAACAACAAGTACACAAACATGCCATAGGCAGCCAGAGACATTCAGGTTTCACTGTACAGTCATTGTAATTGTGGATTAAGTACCCCCATCATTTTGGCAAAGGTACTATTTAAACCCTGTACAAGGGTCCAGCATCGTAAACACTAAGCAATTTAACTGAGATATTTGATTACTGAATTCATTAAAATTTTGAATTCCACCAAGATTAATGAATAATACAGGTTTATTATAACTTCTAGATGAAGACTTTCCTTCGTCTTCGTTATAGTTTAATTTCCTTTTCCAACTTTTTTTTGCAGTGACTTTTTACTGTGACTTTCTTCTGACTTTTCATCGGTGCTTTAATCGACACTGTATGGGACCACCGGCTGCAGTCTTTGAAGACCTACGGCAAGAAGTCTACTGTACTCTCAGCTGAATCACCTGTGCCACACCTTAAATCAGCAACCCAGGACCACAACTGAAGCTAAGCACATTTCATTGATCAATTATATTAGCAGTACCATGACTTCTGCTGCGCTTGTTTTCTGTGCCGGGTGTGGTATTTTAGGCTATTTTTCCTTCAGTCATTAGTGTAAACTTTGTTTGTGATAGGTGTAGGTTTGTACCTAGTTTAATGAAGTAGATTGTAGTATTAGAGGCGCACATCCAGACATTAGAGAACGCTAGATCAGATTCCATCTTAGCAAATTTGGATGTCACAGGTGAGACACCCTCCCCTGGCAACAGGTTAAGTGGGTAACATTTAGGCGAGCACCATTCTTTATCTGTTCACGTGTCCAACAACTTTACCGTCATCAGTGAAACACCCTCTGAGCAGCCTGTTAAAAGAGCTCTAGTGATAGGTGACTGTATTTTGCGACGCATGAAATTTTCTACCCCTTTAGGGACACCAGCAGCAGGGACATAATAAGGAGCCTTAGTGAGCTCCATAGTCATAGATTTTCTAGGATATGTTCATGTAAGAACTAACACTGGATTAATATTTAGCCTTAAATGAAGCCTCCCCTCCTAGGGACAGTTATGTTTAACGTCCTCGTCCGTGGAGGAGGCATAGCCACAATTTTTGTCAAAGATCTAGATGTTAGTGCTAAATCCCATTGTAAGGCTAATTAACTGATTCATAGTAAGTCTAAGACAAACATTTTTCAGCTTATCACTATTTATCCTACTGGTAGTACCACTAGCTTTCCTACTGGACCTTACTCAATATTTTTTGGAATTTGCAAACATTTTTTCTTGCTTACTTTCAAAAGATAAGGCCTTAATTGTAGGTGATTTTAACATTCACTTTGGAAATGAGAAGGATCCACTTAATATTGCATTTTAGTTCATTTTAGAACCCATGAGTATCACTCAGAATGTGATGGAACCGACCCACAGCTGTAGTCATACTTTAGAAAACCTAGATGTTTTCCCACAACATCTCTTAGTTTGTGAGCTATATGTATCAAATACTCCTGCTGGGTCAAATGTATTAGAGAATAAAGGCTAGCACCTAGGTATAATAAGTGCATCCATACTTTAAAGCAAAGAGCTCGAAGTTTAGAACGCAAGTGACAACATAGTAAATTGGAGGTATTTCAGATTGCTTGAAGGGATAACATGGCAGAGTATAAAAAGTATAAACCTTACCAAAGATAAAGTTGTGTTGTTTTTTTTTGTAAAAATAAGAGCAATCCTAGATTTTTAATTTAATGCAGTCTTCAGATTAACTAAAAACATCGCTTAAAGTGACTCTGAAGTTGATTCAAAGTCAGTATGATTTTAACAGTAATGACGATAAGATAAGCTTTGGGCATAAACCTCAATGCTCATCAAATCACCAATCTATTCCACAACCTTCTAGCTGCCGAGCTGTCCTCATTGATCAGCAACATGCTTATCAGAACCAATTCCTACATATTTACTCATTTACTACATATTTATTGCATTGCTTATTATTTTTAATTCATCTCTTACCTTTGGTTATGTGCCAAAACCCTTTAAATGTGCCATAATAAAACCTGATTTAAAAAGGCAGTACATGTGTGTTGTCTAATTACAGACCAATTTCAAATCTACCTTTCCTCTCCAAAATCTTAATATATCACAAAGCCGTCTATCAGCAGCTCTAAATTTACCTCCAAAGTAACGTTTTTTGTGAAACATTTTAGTCAGCATTAATTAGTGCACTTAAATATTTATTAATATTATCAGTTAATGAATGGGTGCCTTTCTTGTTCTATTACATTTAAGTGCAGCATTTGACACTATACATCATGATATCTTCCTTAATTAGGCTATAAAACACTAGAGGTATTAAGGGACTGGCACTTTCTTGGTTTAAATCCTATCTGACTGACCGATACCAGTTTGTTTATCTAATAATCTAATTTTTAAGTCTTGGTCTTCCCAACATTTGGGGAGTTTTTCTTTCCACTGTTACCCTAGGCTTGCTCAATTTGGGCTTGACCTCTTAAGACAATATAATGTTGTGCTGCTCTGAGATAATGCTTAATTGTAAAAAGTGCTATAGAAATAAATCTGACTTGATTTGACCTCTAGCTTTGACAGAAGAGCATGTTCTGACTGATTCCTTCTAGTCTAGAAAAACAATTCTCAAGCATAGTTAGGGAGTGGGGGATGTTGGCACACCTTTCTCAGCTTTCACACCCTTTGCATAAGAAAAAGTGAAAAGTGAGTGGGCAGGGAATTGAAGGGTGTGAGTTATTTGTAAAATGGTATCATTTGCAAGACAGGTCTAGTATATCTTACTAACTGTACTGTGCTGTTGCGATTTCCACAGAATGGCCAAACCTGTTTTACACTTGTAACCATCAGTTTAAGAAATTACCATTTCTCTTGTTTTAAACACATCAGCTCACTGAATATTTCATCCGACAATAACAAGACTTATTCTGTCATGTAAGGATTCCACGTTTCTGTCAGTTGTAGCCCATGCATTCACTAAGTACATTGCTCGATATTTCAAAATGAAATATCCTCTTATTTATGTAAGCAGTATATGTCCACAACAAAAATGTCATATTCTGACCAATTTAACATATGTTAATACTGAACTTGTCATGTCTAATGCACTCAGAATCAGGTTGTATGCAACATACAGTATATCTAACCTACTGACACTAAACAATTTGCTATTTTACTACTCCTAAACGAAAATGAAGCAGTTAAAAACAAAGCATTTGAATTTATTTCATTAAACAAATGAAAAATAGGGTACCACTATAGGGTGCAGTACCTCATCTTGGTATCTGACAGTACGACCACCAATACTGATGCCAGCCCAAACCATGATTCCAACCCCAACTAAAGGAGTCCCTTTCTCACATGAAACGTGGAACTGCTGTTGCCACTGTTGTCTGTGTTTGATCAGCCTATGTCTCTCCAAGCTTCGCAAATCATGTTGCAGAGGCATTGCAAGGGCTATAAAATTGGAGGATGTGCACATTCAAGATCAAAGAAGGTTCAGATACTTCAGCACTTTCAGCCTTTTATATAGTGCATTTTCACCAATTAAATACAAGCTGTCTTTTGCATCTCATTTTTCGTTATTGAACAGCTTTCTCTGATGTGTCATTATAGCTAGAACCCAAAAGCCTGGTGCAGGTCATGCAACTGTTTGCTCCTGCATTAACAAATCCTTATAGAAATCTAACCTCTGTCTGAGTGTGGGACTGTGGAACGTAGGCCTGTGGACTGTGGTGAGAAAAAAAGCAAAGAATGCTGATTGTTGGAGAGCAGGAGAGCTCAAAAAGGGAGTGGTGTGGAATGAAGCTGTGCTCGCTGACATTTTTTGGACAACTAGCAATTGACTACCTCTGTAAAAGGATAAAAAGACACCAGTTTAAATCCCAGCATGTGTCTACAATCCGTCAGTTGTACATTGCATATCCATCCAGTTTAATCTCTGATATTTTCATGTTTTGAGTCATGTTTTTACTATTATTCTGATTTATCCCATGATGTTTTTGGCCAAGTTACATCATTTTATGCAAACAAGAAGAAAAACAGGTGCAACTTCAATGCAAGTGCAAGGTTATAAAGGCGACAATCGATTAGTGTGATCTACAGGCAAACTGAGCTAATTATAATACTAATTAATAATAGTAATAGAAAGTAATAATCACCTATGGAGGATTGGGTCTCCTGTTTAGTCTTGGTCCTCCTAAGGTTTCTTCCTACCATTTTAGGGAGTTTTTCCTTTTCACTGTCGCCATAGGCTTGCTCAACTTGGGATTGGCCTTTTAGGACAGTGTAATATTGTGAAGCTGCTTTGAGACAATGCTCCATTGTGAAAGGCGCTATATAAAAAAATAAACTTGAACTTAACCTTATTTATAGGTTTACTAGATCATCCAATAAACATAATATTTAAGTAAACCAACCACCAGGTTATAAATGCATGTACCCATTTTTTTAGCTTCTATAAAAGGGATCAGAGAAAGAGTTTATTAGGTTTAGCAATATTATATAGACTGGATAATGTTCCTGAGATATTCTTAGTGGACTTTGCTACTGCTTTCATTATTAATTCACTGCTCTTGGGTTCTCTTAAAAAATCTTAAAATCCCAAGGTCAACACAACTGTCAAGGTCAAGAATAAGTGATGTTCCAGGGACTGCGAATTTGCAAATTGCGTATAGTTGTATTACAGTCAGCACACCAGTTCTAAAGCTTTGGTGCTGCTGTTAATATGAAATGTACTGGCCCTGAAGTAACATGAAATATTAACATCCTTTGGTCGACCCATCTGTTTGATGTCCCCAGATTAACACTGGATGGTATTCCTGAGACTAAAACTACACAAACTTGTTTACTGCAGAGATGGTCACTAAGTTCGAAATAACAAGTAAGTCTCAAGTATTGACACTCAAATCCCAAGGTAATACAAACAATCTCAAGTCAAAAAAAGAAATTTGAATTTGGACTGAGCCAAATTTTCAAGCTGTTGCCTTTAATTTTTTAAAACTTTTATTATTCTTCAGTTAGAGGACCAATAATATAATGATAAAACTACGTTTATTCATTTCATTGCACTTCTTCACTGGCTTTTCAAAAAATGAAATGCACAGATTCGTCCTACACTTTCATGTGTATTAAATGCTAATTCTTGGGTTTGTGGTTAGCTCTTATGTGAGGAATGATTTGCTGCCCCAAGCTTAAGTGTTTGTAATGATATAATGTGGATTCTATCCGTATATTCTATATGGCAATCATCCCAAGCTGGACGATTTATTCACTTTCAAAAGAGGGGGGCACACTGGGAATAGTGTGAGAATTTTCAAAACTCCTTCATGAGTTTTGAACTACAACCCCAATTAAAATAAATGTGGAACATTATGTAAAACATAAATAAAAACAGAATACAATGATTTGCAAATCCTTTTCAACCCATATTTAATTGAATACATTACAAAGACAAGATATTTAATGTACAAACGGATAAACTTTAGTGATTTTTGCAAATATTTACTCATTTTGAATTATATGATTGCTACATGTTCCAAAGTTAGGACAGGATCATAATTAACACTGTGTCACATGACCTTTACTTTTAGTTTGGATACTAAGGACACTAATTGATAAAGCTTTGTAGGTGGAATTCTTTCCCATTTTTGCTTGATGTACAATTTTTGTTGCTCAGCAGTCCAGGGTCTCCGTTATTGTATTTTTTATCGTATTTTCAATGGGAGAGAGGGCTGCAGATCTGGACTAAGAGCACACCTTGACATAATAGACAATCTGCCCCTCCCCCTGATAACAGCCCTCACTGTTTTCTCCCTACAGCCATTTTATAAATGCCAAGTTATAAAACACGCATTTCTGGGTGTTGTTATTAGAATGTTTTCACTTTGCATGGTAGCACTCGATGAAATGTGCTGAAAACGATGGTTTTCTTAAGTGTTCCTGAGTGTTCCAAATGAGTGAATATTTGGAAAACCAAAAAAGAGTTTATCTGTTTGTACATTAAATATCTTGTCTTTGTAGTGTATTCCATTGAATATGGTTTGAAAAGGATTTGCACATAATCATATTCTCTTTTTATTTGTTTTACACAATGTCCCAACTTCATTACAATTGGGGTTGTACTATACTATACTCAATTGCAGGGTAAGGCCCTTGATCAGAGGACCAACTGTGGCAGTTTAATAGAGATGGGATTTGAACCCTGGACCTTTTGGTCCATAATCCAGTACTTTTGTCAGACAAGGTGAAAAGAACACAGGCTGGTAAATTGACTGGTCTGAAATTGTCCATAAATCACTGGGGTCTCAACCTTTTTGTTTTGGGGTGCTCTACTAAGGGCCAAGTTGATTGTTTTCCATCTAGCACCTACACCACATACAGCAGTGGGTGTAGCTATGTACAAACAAGCCAGACACACACACATTTAGGTACAATTTATAGTGTTGTGTGCAGGGGGATCTTGTGAACCCTGCATGATTTTAATCCATGACAGCGTCAATGTGTTACTAATGATCATCTTTGAGACTGTGCTCCCAGCCCACTTTAGGCCATTAATCAGGTCCTGCAGTGTAGTTCTGGGCTGATTCCTGACCTTTCTCAGGATCATCCTTACCCCATGAAGTGAGATCTTGCATGGAGTCCCAGACTGAAGATTGTGCTTATTTCCTTTTCTAATAACCAACAGTTGTTTCCTTCCCAAAGAGCTGCTTGTCTGTTGTCCTGTAGCCCATCCCAGCCTTTTGCAGGTCTACAGTTTTGACAGCTTAGACAGCTATTTGGTCTTGGACATGGCGGAGACGTTGAAGTGTGGTTAATTGAGTGGGTGGACAGGTGTCTTCAACCAAGTTCAAACAAGTGCAATTAATACAGCTAATGAGTGCAGAATAGAGGAGATTCTTAAAGGAAATATAACAGGTCTGTGAGACAATTTCAGACGGTTTTCTTCACGAATTAGGACAATGTTGAAGCTTTGGCAGGTTCCCTGACAAAACTTGAGCCCTTCTGCACATAGCGGCGGTTAATTCACAGGAGCTGGAGCTCGCCACTGCGGTTTTCAGCTGCGATATTCGAGCAAAACAATTTAAAAGCAAAGTTTTGTGCTGGCTTTTACACGTTTTTCAGTTCAGTGTTTCCCTTCATATGACTTTTCAATGCCATCTCACCCATATTTCCAATGTCAAAATTCTTCTTGCAGTTATGGCACGCTGCCATGTGCTTATTTGCTCTGTTTCGCTGAAGCGAATCCAGTTAGTTGTCCTGATTAAACAAATACTTTCTAGGCATTCTGACTGAACCAAGCTCGACTGTGAGAGATGTGTCGTCCACGCTAGTAGCTGAAAGTCTAGTTAGCTTAGCTAAGAACTTGATGCACATTCAACGAATGAACTTCACAAACTGATATTATGTGCTTTGTGATACCACGACCAACTGTGTGCATGGTCATATGATGTACAGGCGCGAATTATCAAGTGAAAATTAAGTTTGTGATATATTATTATATATTATAAATTGACAGGAGCTCTTAACACCATTTGACTTTTAAGTACAAGTACAATTTTGTTATTTTTCAAGGACTATTCAGTACGGTATTTTAGAATGTTTATTTTCCGTGACTTTCCAGGTTTCCCAGGACCCATGGAACCTGGAACCACAGAACCCTGGATAATGACAGGGTTTAAAACAGATATCAATAATGGAAATTATATTGATTCAAACAAAAAAGCAGAAAAATGAATTATTACATTATTTAAGTTTGATTCCAAAACACAAGTCACCAGTTACCTGATTTTATAAGTACCTGAATTTATTTTACTGTTTCTTATTAAAAATACATAAAGTTATAAAAATACACTCCAGGTCACCACCTGGATTTAACTAAGCAAATGGTTATTGGTCATGAAAAATATGTTAATCTGTTACAAGCAAAGAAAACATCTAAGGCAATTGCTGAAACGACTTAAATGGTGGTTAGAACTGTCCAACACATGATTAATTATTAATAACCGTGATCGGCAATCACTTTTGATGAAATCAAATCTTAGAAAAACAACAGTAGATCTCAGGGATATGATTGTAGGCTGTATAACCATAAGAAAACCACTTGTGAGTGAGGCTAACCGGCCAAAATGTCTTCAATTTGCTAAGAAGCATAAAGATTGGACTCGGGAACAATAAAAGAATGTCATTAGTCTGATGAGTCCAGATTGATTTCGGCTTCGTCTTTGTTACAATTTAAATTTATAACTCTTCGTGCAGTCTGTTCTTACTCCGTGTTTGTTTATTGGTATTGTTTATTTGTTTAATAGTCGTATTCGAATCACCGACTCATACTTAAGTTTGGCTTTATTCTCGCCGTAGTCTTATTTCATAACTTTCTACAGCTGTTTCCCAGTTTTCTCTTTACAGGTAACTATTACGGTGACTTTTACTGACTTTCCATCGGCGATTTAA
>JAUZSV010438423.1:0-17605 GCA_034780495.1 Parotocinclus cesarpintoi | reverse complement strand
CATTCTGTTCTGAGTTGAGAGGACACTAGTCAAGTCCCTGGAAAAAACGCCTTGTTGGTACGACAGGGTCACAGATCATTTTCTTGAAAAGGAACAGAGGGTAGAATTTGCGTATAAATAAACACATTTTATTTATTTTTTTTAGACCAGCATCCACCACTGCTTATACTGTATTATTTTGGAATAATTACCTTGTTCACACTTATATAAATAATAAAGTGGCTAATTATTCAGTTGTTTTTTTTAATACATTTTTATTTTAAATAATTAATTTGTCTATTACAACAGGACAACTGGACAAAAAGCCAAAATTAAAACTTCTTTGAACAATCATTTTCATTCTATTTCACTAGACAGAATTTAAACTAACAGAGCATTTCGTCGGTTCTTGTTTTTGATTCTTGTCAATTCGGTTTTAATACATACCTTTTTATTAGTTCAGATTATTTCTCCTTATTTAATTATGTTTATTAAAACTCCAAAAGAGCTTATTCTAACTAATTTTAAAAAATGTAATTCTCTTAATTCAACATTCCAAAAAAAAGTATTTTTGACATTCATTATTGAGTGTTATATTATTTAATATTACTATTGCATTATTACAATAATAATCACAATAATCACTGTTGTTATGATTTTTTTTACAATTATTATTGCTATTGTATGCGTTTTACTGTCTGGCAGATTTCTCCGCTTCTTAAATGTCCTTGTTACCTCGATATACCTCAGTCTTTTTGTGCACTACAATAGCGGTAACATGATAGGGACTTGCAGACTGTTCATACGCTCAGTTGAGGGTAATGAACTCCTCATAAGGGCACAATGAGCAGAAAAAAGTCACCTATGGAGTTTCACATGTCAAACTTAAGAAAGTCTAATTGGTGGAAAGATCTAGTGTTGGAAAGGAGAGACCGCCCCTGAATAAATACACTGAATTCATTTAGTATCCACACTGACAACTGGGGAACAAGCGTCCTAACAGCAGTGGATTAACACACCAGAGAGGAGACACGCATGGGCATGACCTCGAAGATAAGGCTTATAGACCAGCACAAATGGACATTGTTTTGCAATTCTGGCAATATATGTACCATCATGTGATCACAACATAATTTGGATTAGTTAACATTTCCATATCTATTTTGTTTATTGGATCTTGTGTGAGGACTGCACACATCATCCTGTGGAATCTGTGATGCTCCAGTGTGGAACCCACATAACTGATTTTTATTTAAAAAATTTCAGTTCAGTGAGGTTCAATTTGAAGATACTTTGGAGAGACAAACTTTGGAGTTACTAAAAAAGGATTTGCAGCTTTTCTGTTCTGTCCCTCACCTGTACAACGCTGGGTCTGTTTCACAGGTTTTAAGAATCTGCTTCCCCTGCACAGGTTTAATAGTCTGCTTTACTTGTACAGGTTTAAGAGTTTGCTTCAGCTGCACAGGGTTAGAAGTCTGCTTCTCCTTTACAGGTATAAGAATCTGCTTAACCTGCACCCACTTTAAGAGCCTGCTTTTCCTTCACAGGTGTAGAAGTCTGTTTAACCTGCACAGGTTCATGAATCTACTGAACAGGATTACAAGGTTACCTCACCTTCATAGGTTTAAAATCTGCTTTACCTATCCAGGTTAAGAAACCATCTTAGCCTAATAAACAAGAATTTCCTTGATCTGCACGGGTTTCAGAGTTCGCTTCAGCAGCACAGGTTTAGAAATCTGTTGTATCTGCACAGGCTTAAGAGACTGGGTTCACTTACAAGTATAAGGCTGAATAGATGGAACTGTCAATGGAGCCTGGGTGGATGCTGCTGTCAGACTCGACCACTTTTCACCCTGGTTTGGGACATCAGGGCTCCAGATACATAGAATCATCAGTGTTGCAGTTGGAGGATGTGGATGGATTTTTTGACAATGTTGACACTCTAGGACAGTCCTACAACCCTACACAACCTTCACACTCCTACAGAGCACGGACCTCATACAGCCAAGCTCCAGGTAGGAAAATATGGCTCAGTCAACTATCACAAGGAAATACAAAGAACGCTGGCTGGTAGAGCCTACAACTTCAACAAATCTAGTTCTTTATTTGAAAGTAAACAAAAAGTGTTTGTTATTTCATAATGTGATTTGAAATTATGTTTAATATGTACTGTAGATCCACTCAGTATTCACTTTATTAGGTACATCTTGTTTCAACACACTATCTGTTTTTCCAGAACATTGTAGTTCTACAATTACAGAATATAGTCCATGTGTTTCTCTACATACTTTGTTAGTCCCCTTTACTATTCGTCTACTTTAAAAGTCAGGACATCCACATATAAGGTGTGACATTTTACTGTAGTACTGTAGTGGTACTGAAGTGTTGATGGCGTATTAGGTTTGTGTTTTGTTGGAATGACTGGATCAGACACAGCAGTGCTACTATGGTTTCACCTCTATTTTACTGCTGGACTGAAAATAATCGACGTACCAAAAAATGTCCAGCCAGCAGCGTTTTGTTGCACACAGACTGTGCAACAACAATTGAGCTGCATTATGGAGCAATATGCGAGCTGTGTCTAACAGAGTACACAATAAGTGAGCATGGTATTTAAAAACTTTAGCAGCACTGCTCTGACTGATCCAATCATACCAGCAAAGCACACAAACACACCACCACCACCACCACCTCAAGCTCACTGCAGTGCTTTGAATAATCCACTCCCCAAATAGTACCTGATCTTTGCTGGTCCTGTGAGGGTCTTGACCATTTAAAAAATATGTAGAAAACTACAAGGTGTTTCAACATGGCAACTGAATTTGATTAGAAAATAGACAGTGAGTGCAGAAACAAGGTCCTAAATACCTAAATATTTTCTTGACGACTAGAGAAAGCTATTCAAACATTTGTAACATCTGTAATTTTTAAAGCTAGCATTACTATCATATTCGAATTAAGAGCGTATTAGAGCATTTATACTCTGATTAAGGTTAGGCCAGACTTTTTTAATTGGAAGAAATAAAAATGTATATTCATTTAAGAATAAAATGTATTTAAGGCCAGACTTTTTTTTTTTATTTCGCGGATCCGCAGCAGTACTAATGGTTGAAATAAAAAAAAACAAAAAACATTTTAATTTTTAGGTTTTTCCGCCCTCTGATGGTGAGCCAACGGTATTGGTCTGTACATTTACATTTTTTTCCAGATTCACTTTAATTTAATTGAAGATTAAATACATTTTATTTTTAAATAAAAATGTATTTTTATTTCTTCCTCCTTCCTTGTATTGATTCCACATAGTCCTCGAGAATTTGAAAAGTGCTGAAAAAAAAGGTTTTTGTTTTTTTTTTTCCTCCGTCCTCAGTAGCTGTCTCTTTAGAGTACCGGTTAGCACATCTGCTTAGAGAGTGTAACATCTCAGGTTCAAATTCTGGTTGCAACAAAGTGAGCTTTGTGGGAATGTGGTAACCTAGCGGTTAAGGTACTGGACTCTGGACCAGAAGGTCCTGGGTTCAAATCCCACCTCTGCCAAGCTGCCACGTTTGGGTCCTTGAGCAAGACCCTTAACCCACAATTGCTTGGATTGTAAGATTGTGTAAGTTGTAAGTCGCTATGGGTCTGCTAAATGCTGGAAATGTAAATGGAAAAGTAAGTTAAGTAGGGACATCTGAGGAACAAGCAATTAAAAAGTCTGGTCTAACCTACAATTAAATTAAAGTAAATCTGAAAAAAAAAATTAAATCAACAGAAGAAAACCGTTGGCTCACCACCGGAGGGTGGAAAAAGCTAAAGAAGAATAAAAAATAAATAAATGTTTTAAATTTCAAACATTGGTGCTGAGGCGGATCCGAGAAATACCAATAATTTTTTTTGTATTCTTTAATTATGATCGTCGGCGGATCCGCGAAACAAGCTATAATAAAAATTTGGCCATAGCATTTTAAACATAACATGCTCTTATGCCAATTTAATGATGCAGTAGACCTTTAGAATATGCAACGAGCTAACAAGCTCAAAACATTTCTTTTGTTAATTCTTAAAAAAAATTCTTAAACTTCTGCACTGTTTTGTATAAAGCCTCCACGTTTCTAATGCTAACTCTATTTACAGTACGGTTGCACAATGGATCAGTGTGTAGTCACCTTCTGCAAACCACACTGCTGGAAACCAATAAATCCGGTCCTTCTTTGGTCCAGCAGTCCAATGTTTGGTCACAGGGCACTTTGGATAGCTCATGTGGAAGAGATTCGGTCGGATTTTCATCGGTGTACGGCGGTCCGTGTTCACGTGGATCAGCTCCTTTTGCTCCTCGCTGCAGTCCCCAGTACTACTACCTTCCTCATGCTCCTTCCTCTGAACCGGTGTCGGATCAGGACGCCACCAAGGTCCCGCTCATTTTCCAAGATAGGACCAAACTTTACCGGAGCCACGATGCGCAGGACGCACCTCCTGGGTCGAATGCGGCTGACCTTTACGGCAAAAGCGCGGAGAAATTAAATTCAAAATTAAAGAACAAAGTTCGCTCAAGTCCAGGTTTGTATGCAACTTCTCTATTAACGGACGTTACGAATAAAATAATTGGGTGTAGACTATGGAGCTCAAAAGCAGCAAATTTCACCACTTCCCAAGTTCAAAACACAAACAGCATTGTTAAAATTCAAATGTATGAATTACACCATTAAATATTTCAAGTTGATTAAATGTCACGTAAACATAATTCGAATATACATAATTCAGATTCAAATACTTATGGAAGCTTTTGAGCTCCATAGTAGTCTGTATTTCCAACAGAGTGATAATGTTTTGAGCACAAAGTAAGATTATTTTAGAAAATGAATTATGATGGGTTTGACACATGTCGCCTACTCAAACAAATAAGTATATAATATAACACAATTCTGACATATTAGGAAATTCTGCAGGCCATATATTGTAGAAATATGAGCTACAGAATAGACAACAGAGACAGAGTCAAACAACAGTTTATTAATCTTTTTAATAAGTATGAGAAACATGAGTTACAATTCTCAAACCATTCATTGATTTGTCTCTAAAAACAACCATAGTGTTTACTGTTAAATTCAAGTGTTTAAATATTATGTGGCTGCTGAACTTTAATTTAATTGCATATCCCATACCTAATATAGATCATATAAATAATATGATAATATAGATGTATTACAATATTTAATTAATTAATTTAATTAATTAATTAACATGATTATTATTATCATTATTATTATTAATAATCATATTATTAATCATAATAATGATAATAATAATAATAACTTTGTTATATATTTGTTATATATTGATAATAAGAGGTTGTATTGTATTTCAAGTTGATTGGTAAATAATATAGTCAAGTGTGTGTGTGTGTGTGTGTGTGTGTGTGTGTGTGTGTGTGTATGTGTGTGCGCGCATGTGTGTTTCAGATGAACGCGAGTGTGTGAATTGTGGGGCTACGTCTACTCCTCTTTGGCGACGTGATGGTACAGGCCATTATTTGTGTAATGCATGTGGACTATACCACAAGATGAATGGCCAGAATCGACCACTCATTAGACCCAAACGCAGACTGGTGAGTCACATGCATAAACAGGCCAACAACAGACCAATAAATAAATATCCTCAGTTTATTGAGAAAATAAATAATAATCTACTACCTTTTTTTAAAAGGGCTGAGGAAAGACTGTAAGACTATGTTTTAGACTGCTTCTTTACTATGCCATTGTGGCTGCTGAATGGAGGTCTACTCCAGTTACACAGAGGGAGAAAGCGGGTTAAATAAAGTGAGAGAGTGAAAACAGTGAAAGAGAGGGAGACAGAGAGAGAGTTGATGGCTGTGTCAGCAGGCTTGGATAGCAGATAGTGAATTAGAATTAATTAGAGTAAATAAATGTAAATTTAATCAGATATCGGACACTACTTCAGCTCCTACGAGGCCTATCAGATGACAGCTACAATGACAACCACACACACATAAGTTTGGCAGTACATCAATGTATTTTTCCATCAAACATACGGGTGCCTTGGTGAACACAAACATAACGTCTACACAGCAGACAGGTATACACATAATGACAACTTACCATTAGTTGTGCTAGTCAGACTAGCTCAAAAATGTTCCTAACTTGTTAGCCAATCATGTCAGCATGATCATCATCCTGTTACTTGCCAATTTATTTGCTACACGTTCAACTGCTCGTTAATGCAAATACCTAATAAGCCAATTGCTCTGTGCATTAAGGTATGTAGACACAGTAAAGACAATCTGCTGAAGTTTAAACCAAGTGTCAGAATGGGGAAGAAAGAGGATTTAAGTGACTTTGAAAATGGCTTGGTTGTTGGAGCAAGATGCCCAAGTTGGTGAGATTATTTTAGAAACTGCTAATCTACTGAGATTTTTCTGAATGACCTTTCTAGGGTTTACAGACATTAGTCAGAAAAAGAAAACGTCTATAGTGTGGCAGTTCTGTGGTCAAAAATGCCAAGTTGTGTGTCAAAAATGCCTTGTTGATGCCAGAGATCAGAGGCCTGATTCGAGCTGATAGAAAAGCAACAATAACTCAAATAATCATGTTTTAATCAGAGTATGCAGAATGTTTTTTTCTGAACGTACAACACATCAAAGGACTACAATAGCATAGAACCACACCATTCTGAAAGAAATACATTGAGGCTACACTTCACACATATTCTATTGGACAATTAGAAAATTGGAAAAATGATGCCTGGTCTGATGAGTCACGATTTCTGCTGTGAAATTCGATTATCAGGGTCAGAAATTGCATATAAAACCCAAAAGCATGGATCTAGCCATTGTATCAATGGTTCGGGCTGGTAGATGGTGGTGTAATGGTGTGGGGGATATTTCCTTGGTACATTTTAAAACATTTTATTACTTAATACCATCTGAGCATGTTTTAAACGCCACAGCCTACCTTAATATTGTTGACGACCATGTTTATTCCTTTATCATCACAGTGTATCATCTACTCACCATGTCACACAACTAATGAAACAAAACTAAGGTTCACTGTATTCACATGGCCTTTACAGTCACAAGAAATAGGTCAAATTTATATGTAACTAATATGGAAAATATGAAGTAGCTAAGAATAGACAGTTACATTGCCTAACTAGTGATGTGCAAAAACACATTATCAGCCACAGTGGAACTTAAATTATTCCAGGCACTGGAGTGACACATGATAGCCTTATTGCTGTGGAAATGATTTGGCATGTTTTTTGATGCAATAGTTCCTGAACATGATTTTTTGGTTCACTTTATTCCTACTGCAACCTTTTCATACAGGGATTTGTACAGTTGTTGGAAGCCAAAATGTGATGTCACTACTCCATTTACTGGTACCTGTCCATCAGGATCATCTGGTGTTGGTCAAATTCATTTTAGGCAAAGGGAAGTTATCGTGGTTAGAAAACTGATGTATCTTTCTGTGACTTCTGGCTTTCACCAGGCAGAGGCAGTGATTTGACACTGGTTTAATCTGAGGCCATATTGTCTATTTTTTGGTTCACATTCCACATTGTTGGAGAAGATCCCCTGATTAACCAAACATGACTATATATGACTCCCGACCTGGCTGGAATGCACCGCTAGAATTTCTGAATTTCTGTGGTCGGCAGTCAGAAATTAAATACATTTTAGCTGTAACTAAAAGGTTAGGCTTCTTCTATTGTTACCAGGGATTTGTGAACTTAGTGACCACACAAATTAATTCCATGGTTTAAAGGTTGTAGTTGCACAGTGTAAACAAACTCCAAAACCAACCACAGCACAATTGTTTATACAAAAGAACGAGCTTCTTATGCACAAATGTTCGCGTTTGTTGGAGCTCCCATTTAAGCCACTTGTGTAAAGGACCACAGGTGGCTTTTAAACTCATTCACTGTGATATTCTCCCCTTATAACAAGAGTCATCTGCAGACAATGGTAATCCATTTAATTCAGCTCACTGTCAGCTTAACTCAGCTTGCATTGCTGTGCAGTGTAGTCACCAAGAGTCGAAATGTTTCAGTCTCCTTTAACCCGAATGGACAATAATTTAATGGATGTTAAACTGCATTTAAGCAGGTGGTGTTCTTCTGTTATGAACATAATTTATTATGAAATATTAACTGCAATAATCAACATTTGTCATTGGAGAAGGTCCCACAACCATGAGTATTAGTCCATTACTTTGTCCCCTATAATAACTTACAGCCAACAACACCATCTAACTAAAGTCATGTAAGTAATTGATGTGGGAAATACAATAAACTGATAAAAAAAGAAAAGAAGATCAAAGTTTTTTGGGTAAATTTTACATATATTTTTGGGTGCATCTTTGGAATAGAACTTCATCAACCTGAATGATTTCTGTCCCGCCAGGAGAGGACACGGAGTTTACTCAGAGAGTGGTATCTGCAGGACCCGTACCCGAACCCATCACGCAAGCGGCACCTGGCCCAGGCTACAGGTCTTACCCCTACACAAGTGGGCAACTGGTTCAAGAATAGACGACAGAGGGACAGAGCGGCATCTGCCAAAAACAGGTATTAATCACAGGTTGTGCCAGAAAAAAGAAGAAAATCCTCTAAATATATACAGTACTGTGCTAATGTTTAAAGGCCATAAATATATTTGCTGTCTATCAATTGTATACTTAAAATATGTCCCTTTATTAGAATCAACCATAAACTACATGATAATTGTTCAGGAAACAAAAAAGCTGTAGGCAATAACAGCAATCTTCATCCAGATGCCAAGCTGAACCTTCTACAGTCTGAAGAAGCTTGATAAGGAATGGTTGTTTCTGTTTTCATATTTTTTGTATTTTGTGCTCGTCTCTTAATAAAGAAAATGAGAAATAATTATATATGTTTATCTTAAATACCATTGATAAATCAATAATCTAATGGTGGCCTAAGAGTTTTTTTTATATTGTTTTTTTTTTTAACAAAACAGATTAACTTGCTAAAATGTATAAACTCTTTGGTTGCACCAGTTGTACAGTCACCGGATAAAGATGTCTGCTAAATGCTGTACATGTAAGAACCTAATTTGAAATCTGTAGTAGGTTATTTAAGTCTAACTGCTTCATTTGTTTCTCTTTTTCTTTGCAGAATGCAACAAGACCCTGCTCTCCATCCATCTGGTAGTTCACCAGAATGTTCTTCCTCAGAGCACAACGGTGGCCTGGAGAATTGTTAAGAGCATCGTGACAGAGTGTCAACACCTGATATATCAGTCAGCAGTGACAGTGAGTTTGAGCCCTGAGCAGATCCCAAACACAAAGACTTTTATTGAGCGGCTGAAATGTGATCAGACAAACTGCATCTGCAACTGCAAAGAGACTTCAACAAATCTATAGACTCGCACTTATATGGACACATACGTGAAACCATCTGAAAAGATGATATTTTTTCTACATTGTTGGTGGTTGCCAAATAAAATGCTTGTATCTGGTATTTGGGATTGTACAATAGACACATCTGAGATGAAACAGGAATATTAACCTGGGTATATGAAAGAGTAACATTTTTACTGTCAAACCTGATTTTTAGTTGATTATGACAGCATATTTCTGCATAATAGAAAGTAAATGATACAGTGGGTTGGAACTGTGGTACTGATCTAGAAAACAGTGGCATGCTCTCCTCAGCTGAAGGCAGAGAGTGTGAGCTTGACAAATGGATTGGGTCAGCAGCAGTTCTCCAGTCATTGTACTGATCTTCAATGGTGAAGCAGGTGTGAAATCCTCAAAACTGTATAAACCCATCCATTGGGCAATGACTAAAAAAATATGGGTAATATAGGTTCAAGTGGCAGGAAATAAGTTCCTATGCAGGTTTGCTGGGCTTACTCTCTGTGAAAGAGTAGGGAGTTCGACAATAGGGGGAGCCTTAGAGTAGAGCCACTGTTTCTACTCCTTCAACTCTTGAGGAGAGGGCTGAGGTAATTTGGGGGCACAGGTCTTTAAGAAGGGATTGTATTTCATAATTGGGTTAAAAATATCTGAGGATTTCCCAGCAGCAGTTGCAATCTTCCCAAGGAAGTCCTAGTTGACCCTCAACAGGAAGGTACAGGTAGACTATACCTCTACTGAACACTTATTTAACATAAAACATGTATTTCCAATTTGTCTGAAACTCCAAATTAAATCACTTACAGCGATAGCAGCATATACAGACGGATGACAGATAAATCCACAATTCGTTGCACCTTGGCATTGATTATGAAATCCCCAAATTATTGTGTATTGGGGTATTGCCTTAATTAAAGAGATGCCACACCCTTGCAGTCCCCCTTAAGTTAAAGGGAACAAGTGAAACCAAACTGTGGCAACATAAGGATGTCATTAGGTTTTTATATACAGTATCTTACAAAAGTGAGTACATCCCTCACATTTCTGTAAACATTTCTGTTTTTCTTGGGACAATGCTGAAGGTATGACACATTGATACAATATAAAGTAATCAGTCTTAAGCTTGTAAAACAGTGCAAATTTGCTGTACCCTCAAAATAATTTAACGTACAGTTATTAATATCTAAATTGCTGGCAAATAAAAGTGAGTACACAAAATTGTCCAAATTGTGTCCAATTAGTTCTTTTCTCTCTCCGGTATCATGTGCTAGTGTTACAAGGTCTCAGGTGTCAATGGGGTGTTAAATTTGGTGTTATCGCTCTCACACTCTCTCATACTGGACAATGGAAGTTCAACATGGCACCTCATAGCAAATAAGTCTGAAGATCTGATAAAAATAATTCTTGCTATAAATAAAAATGGCCTAGACTAGAAGATCTAGAAGATCTAGAAAAAGTGAGTTGGCAAAGACCATACAGAAGTTTAACAGGACAGGTTCAATAAGTTGAGTGCACATGATCACCATTATATACAGAGGAAAATAGATGTAGTGGTGCTACATCTATGGAGTCTGTCAGTACTCAGACCATACACCGCACATAGTATGAAACTGGTCTGCATGGCTGTCGTCCCAGAAAGAAACCAGACTAAGGACTTGGATTACTTCAACCATGTCCTGTGATCTGATGAGACCAAGATAAACTTATTTGGTTCAGATGGTGTCAGGCGTGTGTGGCGGCAACCAAGTAAGGAATACAAAGACAAGTGTGTCTTGCCTACAGGCAAGCATGGTAGTTTGAATGTCATGGTTTGGGGCTGCATGAGTGCTGCCAGCTGTAGCTGTAGCTACAGTTCATTGAGGGAAGGCCCATATTCAGTGTTGTCCCATGAAAAGATATAATAAAATATGTACAAAAATGTCAGGGGTGTACTCACTCACTGTACTCACTGTATGCCCCTGACAAGATTTTAAATGTTTAATTGTATCACTGAACCATCATTTCACTATTTTACTTTAGGTTGGTTATTCCTTTGTATTCCAAATGTATGCATCATTGAAAGTTTGTGCATTACCAGTTTGTTATTTTCTTATAAAATAATATACTGAAGAGATTAGTTAATGATGTGACCATATTTTCAATACATTATATTCCAATTATTCAAAACATTTTTGCATCCCAGTATTGACCATTTATGCACATAAAGCAAACTTTGGTATAATTATACACAGTGGCATGAACCACCACTGTTAAAGTGACCCCAGTTCAGGCCATGGTGGTGCTATCTGGCCAAGATGGGCACAACACCGACACTTCATTTGGGAAGTGAGGCTAGAAGAATCACCCCTCTGAGCTGCAACAGGGTTTAATACTGCCTGCACCCAGTGAGTACAGAGACAACCTCTAGCGTACAGGGAACAGAGTTGTGACAGTTTAGGACACTTCCTTATGTGGTTGTGCTCGTTACTGACCGACAGCAGTGTCAGTGCACTGGAACACTTACACAAAGTATGACATGGCAAATGAGATGACAGTTTATATTCGACAGTGTTCAGCAGTGGTTTTTAAAGTTTTTCTATAAGTATCACCCATTATCAAACCAAAAAGTACCACCCATGAGTCTCATCTCACAAACACATGCACTGCACAAACACATGTCCACAGTATGTACATTAAGTTGAGCATACAGGTTTATCCTACAAATATGCATGGTTTAGTGCTCACAGGTCTTCTTGGATGCGCTGCTTTCATGCTGCTGTTGCTGAGAATTTCACAGCACACAACACATTGTGGTCTTGTGTCTTCCCAACGTTTTTGGGGAAGCAGTTAGCATGATGAAGATGTAATGAACTACGGGTGTCTGTCAATCACGATTTATTTAAGACTGCAAGAGAAGCTCAGCTAAAATATCCTAAATTAATTGGTCAAATATGTACATTTGTGTTAACATTTCATTGTCTACAAATGTGTTAGAGCACATTCATCTTAAAGACGGGTTTGTTCAGAATCAGCTACCAGCAGAATCCAGTTTTGATTAATAGCTATTTTGAGATATACACCATTACTTAATCATTAGAAGCTCAGTCCCATCAGTCCCATTTTGCAAGTAAATTGTTGCAAGTAAACCCATTTCTTGGTCTTTGCTTGGCGAAATTACTTGACACTCATAGTATTTACTTGTTTTAGTTTAACATAATTTTAACATTTCCATGCTTGAGTATTGTTTCCATGCTTTAATATTGTTTCGTTAATAAGTTTACTGTTAGACAGTGCAATGCCTCAGCTGTACAAGCTTCGAGTTATCTGTGGGTGTAGAAACGAGTTTCTACTGTTTAAAAAGGCTTAATTGTAACAACTGTAACACAACAGGCCAAGGCTGTCTAAGTAACCTAGTTACTGCTGGCCATTGAGTGGACACTTATGAAGTCCTTGGAAAAGATGCCTATTTGGTATGATAAGGGTTATAGACCATTTTCCTGAAAAGAAACAGAGGGCAGAATTTATATATAAATAAATGGACAAATTTTATGATGTCAGCTGACAATAAGCTTCCTCTCTTTGAAAGACCCACAGCCACCACTGATGTCTGTGTAGCCCACGTGATATATTTTAAACACATTTTTTTTTAATAATTAGATTTTAGATTTAGATTTAGATTTTTAATAATTAATTTAATCCTTAATTTTTCAATAAGTACTATTATGACCCTACTGAAAAAAAAACAACAGACCAGCATGATGCTGGACTTGGTGGTGACCAGCGTTTGTTGTGTTTTGAACATGTTTTTGCTGGGGATGCTGGTGACCAGCACATCCTGGTCTTTGCTGGTTCTTGGATGGTTGTGACCAGTGCATGATGGTCTTTTCAAAATCATACTGGGCAACCAGCTTTGCCGCCAAAGTTATGCTGGTCAACCATCAAAACCAGCATGACACCAGCTTAAACCAGCATGGATCTGATGCTGGTCAATGCTTGTTTTTTTTCAGCATGGTGAATAACGACATTTTCATAGGTCATCTAACATTCTAACTCACACTAACTCATTCTAGCTCCTTCATGTACCACAAGTGGTACATGCAACGCAATTTGAGGACCACTGTTACAAAATTGTCAAATAAATTAGTATTTTGCTTAAAAAATTTATATTTAAAAAAATGTAAACAGGCAGTCAGGTTTTTATGACTGTAATCTCTAGATTAGTATTTGTTCATCCATTTAAGTTATAGGAGACATTAAAAAAATCTATCTATAAATTTAGGGGATAAACATAAAATTATGTAAGATGTTTATGTGTGTCTGAACCGACCTTTTGGGAGGAGGGCAGGTAGTGGGTGGTAGTGGGAGGGACTGCTGGCCTGCGTTTACGCCCTACAGCACACCGTCAGAGTGCATTTGTGCTGCTGTCACTTTGTCAGATTACTGGGAACCAAAACCAGCTACAGTTTCACTGCGGGGTGTGAACCTGCTATAGTAATATGGATAGTGCAGGGAGAAAAGTGGTGGTCTGTGACAATGGAACAGGGGTAAGTAGGTTGTATATATAAACTTTTATATGTTTATTTAATGGATAGTTGTTTAACGTAGATGTAATGAGAATATAACAGCTTGTTTAAGTTAATGTTATATATGAGTCTGTAGGTCTTTAGTCTTATATGCAGAATATTTACCCCCTCTCTACTTTATCTTGAATGCCTTTCATTATTCTTTATAAGAAGTTGTAACCTTTTACTGTTTGAAGCTTACGAGCAAGAAGCTTTGCTCTGCTTTGCAGTGAGTGTGCTACAGATGTTCAGTGGGTGTAATGGTATCTGTTTGGACTTGTTTTGTGAGGAAACTGCTAAATGCTATGGCCTTAAAAGGTTGTTTAAAAAAAGAAGCAGGCCCATTGGTTATAATTCAGGAAGCATTGTCTATATATCTGAAGCTACGTACTCCATGCTGAAAACATTGCATAATAGAAGGCTACTTTAACCTGTGGTGCATGTGATGAATTTATTTGAACCTGTACAGTACTGTACAGTAGTAAACACAGTCATTTGAGAAATGCAGAAACTACATTTTTCCATAGTTTATCAGATAGCCGAACCTACTATATAACTACATTTTTATTTAAAAAGTTAGAGCACCTCAGTTC
This sequence comes from Parotocinclus cesarpintoi, assembly GCA_034780495.1. Classification (NCBI taxonomy): domain Eukaryota; kingdom Metazoa; phylum Chordata; class Actinopteri; order Siluriformes; family Loricariidae; genus Parotocinclus; species Parotocinclus cesarpintoi. The sequence goes on along the minus strand of JAUZSV010438423.1, from coordinate 3,118 downwards.
AAATTATTTTTTAAAGCACAGAGCTTAACATGATGACCCAGATCAAATTCTGGGTCGAACTTCATACAGACATATAATGGGCCAGAGGGAGGGTAGTCCGGACAGTGGAGCCTTAAGTGTTGGACTGGCACGCCATTCAGAATAGGTGTATGCTGCATGGATAGGCTCGGGACTGGCACCCTTCATGAATCACTAGGAAAGGTATCCAAAAATGTTCTCGTCATAACTCGAGGAACTCAGAAACATGGACGATAATAGTCTCCAGCAATAATAATAAACAAATATAGGGAGAGAGACATGAAGTGAAACATAACCTGGTGGCCTCACCAGGTTAACACTTTGGATGTCAGGACCTGATAGCAATGGTCATGCAACCACACAGTGATAAGACTCCAGACACACAGATCACTTCATCAGGGTGCAATACAAAAACAGTTTTGTGTAACTTAGGCACTGTGGTTTGTATCCCAACCTCAAGGTGAGGTTTGCCTCTTGGTTGTATTGCACGATGGGTTCAATACTGGCTTCTAAGTTATGTGGACAAGCCCTCAATGAGTCCCAGCACCTTTTCTAGTTTGGGAGTTAATCTGACAAATTATAAACTCATAAAATCATATGGTTTAAACATAATATCTTGACATAAACACTACAGCAGTCCCCCTTGCTTTCCCCAACCCAAAAAGTCAGAGGTTCTTCCTTCACAAGTGTGGGAATAGTCCTAGAGTTGCTCCTGGTATGTGGCCTGGTGAGGGCTTTAGCTGTAAGGTTCAACATATCAAGATGTTGCTCCCAAACCTGATCTGTTTCTCTCTGGATGCATTTGGTTTTCATTCTCTAGGAGTTTTGCGATTTTGTATTTCCTCAGGGCAAAAAATATTTAATCTGTGATTATCTGTGATAATCTGCATTTATTCTACAGGTAAGGTGCAGTACCCCACCCTTCATATAGGTGGAAATTCTGATATACTTTGCATGGCCAGACACTAGGCAAAACATCTTTTAGTTGTTTGTAATTTATAAAGTATGACACTACTGCTTGAACACACTCTGTATTTAGTTACTGCAACATTTTTGAGAACACATCCAGCCCTCAGCACTGTGGAATGTATGGTACTAATTCGAGGCAAGACAGGGCAAGTCTACCTTATGTTAGGACTGAGGAAGAGTCACTGAAACACTGAAAATGTGTTTGGGGCTTTACATTTGACTACTGCCCCAAGAAGAGATGTAAGATAAAATACTTTCTATAGGATACATTTTCTGTGTGAGTCATTATGCACATGGCTCAAATAAAATACTTGCGCACTTGCAATATCATGTATTTGACATGTGCGAGGAACTGTTAGGGTTTCTTGCTTTAAGGAATATTTAAGGAGTTTTTTTAACCTAATCTTAACCTAACTGTAAAAGCACTTAGACTCACTGACCACTTCATTAAGTTCAAGTTTGAAGTTCAAACTGAGCATCAGAATGGAGTAGAAATGTGATTTAAATGACTATGTCATGGTTGTTGGCTGAGTATTTCTGAAACTACTGATCTACTGGGATTCTTATACACAAACATCTCTAAAGTGTACAAACAAATAACCTTTGAGTGCAGTTCTCACGGTGAAAATGTATGGTTGAGGCCAGAGGTCAAAGAACACTGGCCAGGCTTTTGGTTCGAGCTGACAGAAGGGCAAGAGTAGCTCAGATAATCACTCATTTTAAAACGGTTATGCAGAAGAGCCTCTCTGAATGTACAGAACACCAAACCCTAAAGCAGATGGGCTACAACAGCAGAATATCACACTGTTGCCACTGGCAGCTAAGAACAGGCAACTGAGAGTACACATGCTCACCACACAGGCTCTCCAAAATTTCTCAATAGAAGATTGGAAAAATGATGGTCTAATGCCGTGGCATTCTCCTTTCCACCCTGTCATGTACACCGTTGTTGTTGAGTGTTCTCCTAATGGGGGACATTAGTCACAGTAAAAGAGGGCTTCAGGTGGTTAGAAGTTAGCCTGACTTTCGTTGGGATCCTGTAGGCTATTAATCACATTACTCTTGTCTCGAAATCGAGTCTCGATTTGTACTGTGAATCTTGGATTATAGGGTCAGAATTTATAGCTTGGATCCAAACTATGTATCCATCTTTTCTTGTATCAGTGGTTTAGGCTGGTGGTGGTAGTGTAATGGTGTGAGGGAATGTTTAAAGCATCTTGTTGAGTCTATTCCACAAAAAGAATTAGGTCAGCTCTGAAGATAAAGGAATTCCAAACCGGTACTAGCAAGTAACCAGTGAGTGTACACTAGATGTGGTAGATATAGATTAGGTTTGAAGACACTAGCGTGTTTAATTCTGATCTAATTAACAACAACAACAAACTTGTTAATTAAAGAGAGTATTATTCTGATTTGAATAGAAAATTCGTAATCGCCTAACCACTCTCTAGTGCAACATTAATGTATTACCCAATTTGCAAAAGGTAAATTTCATTTTATATTCAGGGCATTTTTCCTTGCCACTGTTGCCTGTCGTTGGCTTGCTCAATTTGGAATTAGCCTTTTAAGATAATATAATATTGTAAAGCTGCATTGAGATAATGCACCATTGTAAAAGCGCTATATGAATACATTTGACTTGACTTCACATGACAAAAGTCATATTTCTTTTGTTTTTTCTGCAGTTTGTTAAGTGTGGTTTTTCTGGGTCTAATTTCCCGGAACACATCTTCCCAGCGCTTGTGGGCCGTCCTGTCATACGCTCAGACACCAAAGTGGGAAATATTACAATAAAGGTAAGACTCAGTATCAAAATTCAGGCTGTGAAATAGGAATTTGGATTTGAATAAAGTCCTTAGCAATATTAGAAAGAAACACTGAAACCACTCTTAAAAAGACTTTAATACTTGATACTTGCATTGTTATACTTACCTATCTGTGTTTAAGTTACATTTCTCCACTACAGAGCATTATGTTCAAAAAGGTGTTTCTCCTTTACTTGTACACTTTTTATTGAGGCTCCATTGGCTTGGCTAATGTTCTGTTCCGTGTTATTTATGTTAAATTACTATGAACTACACATCTGCATGTAAGCTCAGGTCTTCATCTGGCACATCTGGAACTATACCTA